>JAPMOR010089007.1:0-33256 GCA_026543865.1 Argiope aurantia | reverse complement strand
AGAACAATGGAATTTCTTTGTTTAAAATGTTACTGAGTCAAGATTATTTTCCGAAACACGATCAATAGGATAGAAATATCGAATAAGAATTTACACTTCTTAATGTTTTCAGAGTACATTAATTGATTCAAACACTATAAAAAATAATTTTTACTGCATATAAAGCATCTAAGTTAGAAGAAATATATGCACGTCACGAACAGTTTAACTGTTGAGCCACATTAAATCAGACATTCTCGATTTCAAAGTCAACTTAATCATCATAATAAATAGTATTTGAAAAAACGTAATATTTTCTTAGTTTTCCTGACTAAATATTCATAAAATCTAATAAATATTTTCTGTCATTAAAATCAAAATTAAGATTTCAATTTGAAATAGCAAATCTCAAAAAATTTATATCAGATCTAGAGTGTTTTTGGGAAGTGCTCGGCTCCTTTCTTTAATTATAGAACGCCAACTGTTCGTCATTATTTGTATTTTTTTTGTGAATAATTTTATGTCAAGTTTCTTATAGAGACTATCAGTTACAATAATAAATTTAACGAGCGTTTCACACATGGCGATTGTACAAAGAAAGGCTCAAAATGGATCTTGAAGGTTTCTTCTCCTTCAATTAAGCGATTTGAAGAAATATTGAAATCGAAGAGTGCTATTTTTAACTTCTTCGTCTCAGCAGTTTCTTTTCAGCTTCGCTTTCCAGATTTCGTATCAGACAAAACGCTTTGCTAAGTTCTTTTTCAACAAACCGCGAGTAGAAAATTCAATATTTTTCCAAAACGTCAGCAGGTTCAGCCGTAATGAAATGACTTGATAGGATTATATTTAGCACATTGTGAGATCGCTTTTTGAAGAAAGAGATAGGTGTATGTCCCGGTATACTTTGGTGTTTAATGAATATAATACTGTTAAAACCACCTGCTGTTTATTTCAATTTGATATTTGCAATATTTTTAAATATATTCAAATTTCAGAACATGTTTCATTTTTTTTAATTTCTTTTAGACTTTCATATGACATTTTCTGGTATATAGAATCTGATAAGGGAGTAAGAAAAAAAATATAAATGGAAGTATATCTTTGTGAGACCCTAATTTCGAATTCTTTGATGAAGAATCCATTTACTTTTAAAGTAAGAGACTTTTTGATATTGAGAATTTGATAACAGATAAAAAAAACAATATTAATGAAATTACGTCTTTGTGAATACATAGTTTTGAATTCTTAAAAGAAAAAATCATTTAAATTGCAGGTAAATTCTGTGAAAACTGATAAAATATGAAAAAAATATTAATTCAAACTAAGATCTTATACTGTCAAGCGCGAGAACTCAAAATTAAAGTTTAATGGCAGAATTGTCAGTTATAGCTCATTTTATCGAAACACAAAAACCTGCAGATCTTAAATTAAATCTGAAAATTTATTTAAATTTCAAATTCGATGTTATATTTTATTTTAAACATTTATTGTTAAATCCATAAATGCGGAAAAAAATGCTCTTTCATTTAAATAAAAAATCGGATTCATCAATAGGAAACTACCAAATGTTTTCCTTTGCAGCAATTAAAATTTTTTATTTAAAAGTTTTCTGTTTAGTTTTTCTCGATACATAGTTCCTGCATCTGTTTAGTTTTCTGTTAACAGGAAATGAATTTATTGTTTCTTATAATATATACTAACTTTATCAATGAAAGAAAGAGTATCGATTCTGAAATAGTTTCATAATATAAAATTAATTTGAAATTCAAGTTTTAAACATAGAAAAAAATCGTTCTTCATTGTAAATATTTTTTTTTGTATTTTTAAGGAAAACAATTGATATCTATTAAACTGAAAGTTTTCCAATATTTTTTTTCATATATTGAGCTAAAATTTGTGAACGTCTAGGTGGGCTGTTATCCTATAAAATATATCTCGGATATGGTTGTCGCAAATTAATTAACGAAAGTTCAGTAGAAAGTCTCATATATTTTATGCTTAATAAAAAAATATTATTTGCATTACATTTTACATGTTTTTAACGAAAACGTATTCCATAATTAAAGCATCTATTGCCCAATTCGTCAGTTATATAGCGCCAAACGTACTTGGAGCATTGTTGTGGCTTTATACACTTTTTATTTGAGATAACCTCACAAAATATCGAATGCGTTGTTCAGTTAACGTGAAGGCTACTCTTCCATTTAACCCTGGTAACTTTTTTTACTCTCTATTATGATAAATATACAAGGAAATTATTGTGATTATCAAAAAATTTGATTTCCTGATTTTGACGAATATGCTCCTTCCCTACTTCGCTGAGGTAAAAAAAAAATGTATGTGTAATTATTTATTATCTTTTAACATGATAACTCAGACATACTTTGTGCTAGACGGATGAAATTTGGTATATAGTTTCTACTTCCAATTTGTAGATTTTTACTTATTCTATGCCAGCTTACCCTTGCTTAAGAATTTTTTCTTCAGGTAGCAAAAATCATACAGTCTGCGGTCTTGTTCTACAAACTTAATAAAATATTCTTATTACACTAGCAATTTAAACTAAACAAAAATTAGTTTTCCACTCCGAACTGATAGAGTTATGTGGCTCATCCTTTTAGACAATTTCAAAGGTCGGATCCAGGAAAATGGACTCCACTTCCATCGATTGCCCCTCAATAATGAAAAACATTAAGATGAAACAAAACAATAACGAATCATATGCATGACAATATTCAGTAGATTTATTTTAATCCGACATGTATGGTACAAGACACATACCGGATTAATAAAAGTGTAAGGACTATGTAGAATCATATAGACATTATTTAATTCTACAATTATAGTTTTTTTTTCTTTGTGTGAGGAAGTGCTAAAGTTTGTAAAGGGGATGAATAGGAGAAGTTAAACAGACAAAACATCCACTGAAATGTGGGAAGGTTTCAAGTTATAACCAGAAAATTTCTCGCATAAAACTCTCTAATAAAAGTGTTATACCAAATAATGCCTTGCCTGTTATTGGCGCACAATAGTTACGAAATATTAAAGTTTGGCATGAAATTAGGATTTTTACTGAATCCATCGTGCCATCCTTGGCGATTAACCTGACATGCGGTTAATAGCATCCAAAAATCGAATCTGTGTTTTGAATGTATTTCTTCCAATTCGATTGAAACAAAAATTCGCTAAAACGCTACATTTGTAGTAACAAAACTCAATACCAAATTTAAAGTACATAACTCATTGCGTTTTTGATTTTTCGCAACAGACCAACAGACAGTCACCCACTCTTTGGCTCAAAATTTTATAGGTGTCTATAATATAGATGTTAAATGTGTGTACGGAATTTCATCCAGCTAGCTCTCATCGACTTTCTTCGAAAGGATTTTGTTCAAAATTTCATAGAATCAACAAATTAAGTCTTAACCTCCAATACCAAATTTTATCTGTCTAACTCAAAGAAGCTTTGAGTTATCTTTGTCACCGATGCAGAGACAAACGGTTATTTTTACAAGGAATGGGTTTTCCGAACTCAGCGAGATCTCAAACGTGGAGATTTGTCAAAAGCTCGAATTCGAGTTTTTTGACGATAAATAATGTTACGTAATTTTCTGATGGGGTTCGTTTGGATAGTGGAAGTGATATGGTGTGTAGAACGCTCAATCAGCAGGCAGAAGTAGAATAAAAACAAAGACGTTTATTTACACGAAGACACACAGGACAGCACAAAAGCGACAACTATATACAGCACAGAAGACGATTATCTTCACCCGAGACGTGTAGCATACAACAGCACATACAGCAGTATACAACCAGAATCTACTGCAGACAGTAGCGCACAGCTCAGTTCAGCACTAGCTTGACTCAGTCGCTTCCGACTATTCCGTCTTCTACTTCTCCGACTCTGACTCGGATTACTGACTTGACTTCTCTGGAAGCTGCAGCCCCCCTTTATAGGTCTCAGGAGGCGGGGCTAGAAGCCTCTCAACCAATCAGGAACGTTCGAGGCGTATCTCGGTTCCTACTGGACGGATCGGGAAAATTCTCGAAGTTTCGGGTATTATCTATTTTGGCGCCAAAGTCGCCAAATTTGTCACCAAGTCGCCAAATGGTCGTCACGTTTGTCGTCAAGCTCAGGGACTCCCGACGCGCCACCTGGACTCCGTCCCATTCAGATGACTGTAAAACTCTCTTTCTGTTGATGGAACAAACTATGCTGGGAAGCCGAATTGCAGGTTTGTAACAATATACTTTTTCTATATCACGTATGGGAGAAAATAAAAATCAGCTTGTCTCCCCGAAATTCTTTCTCTTACTCTCTAATAAAGATACTATTCTCCCCCTCCCACAGAGAATTGTGGACCTTGGTAAAACACAGAAAGCGTACATGGCACTGACGTACAATAGCAAACAAAATATTAATCTCTGGTTTGAATTTAGCATCTGTGTAGAATAACTCATCGCGTAATCCTTGGTGAGTGTTACGGAGATGCTACGAAGATTATGTTGTTATTAGAATCCGAAAATCGAATTTTGTTTTGGACAAGTTTTTCCCCAACCGATTGGAACAAAAATTTGATACAGAACTTTAACTATAGTCATAAAATCATATACGAAATTTGATATATTTAAATAGCTGAATTTTTTAGTTATCGCGTTTACGTGTTTCTAAAAATACAGACCGATAGATGGTTATATCCCTAGTTGGATGTAGATGAAACTTTTATAGGCTTCTTCACCATAATTTCAAAGGTATATTCACCAGGATGAATCTATGCAACGAATTTTATTCATCTAGCTCTCTTCGTTTCATAGTTATATTCGAGCAGCGGGGACAGACTTCTGACCGGAATTTGTCCAAAATTTGATAGAATTCAATAAATCGAATTCAGAGAGCTCTAAAAAGTGGTGCTTCGTCAAAATCTATAGTTCGAGTTGCAATTATAATATTGTTACAAACCTGCAATTCGGCTTCCCAGCATAGTTGGTTCCATCATTGGAAAGAATGTTTTACAGTCATCTGTGTGGGTCAGAGTCTGGGCGTCGCGTCGGGGGTTCCAGAGCTTGGTGACAAACTTGGCGACCATTTGGCGACGACTTTGGTGCCAAAATAGATAATACCCGAAACTTCGAGAATTTTCCCGATCCATCCAGTAGGAACCGAGATACGCCTCGAACGTTCCTGATTGGTTGAGAGGCTTCTAGCCCCACCTCCTGAGACCTATAAAAGGGGCTGCAGCTGCCAGATGGGGTCCAAGTCAGTCCGAATGGTCGGAGTAGAAGTTGAAGACAGAGAGAACGGAGTCGTCGAGGTAGTAGTCGAGAGTCGTAGTCGGAAACGACGGTGAGCAGCGACGGAGTCAAGCTCGTGCTGAACTCAGCTGTGCGCTACTGTCTGCAGTAGAGTTTTGTTGTATGCTACACGTCTCGGTTGAAGATAATCGTCTTCTGTGCTGTATATAGCTGCCGCTTTTGTTCTGTCCTGTGTGTCTTCGTGTAAATAAACGTCGTTGTTTTATTTTCTACTACCGTCTGCTGATTGAAAGTTCTACACACCATATTACTTCCACTATCCAAGCGAACCCCGGTAAAAAATTTCGTAACAATATCTTCTCTATACTTCGTAAGTGAGGAAGTAAAAAAAAATGACTCATTACTATCTTCCAACAGATACATCAAACTAGTGAAAATATCGGAGTAATGAGTATAGTATTAGAGAGTCTGCTGCACATTTTTTTCTTTTCATTTGTCTGTATTTTCCAATCATTAAAATGGAATAGCAAATGTGCAACAATATACATTTTTAATATCATTTGATTTTACATTTTAAATGGGATTACGAAAGTAATTCCTGTTTTTTATGATGTAAAAGAAGAAGAAAATAATCCTTCAAAGTACCACTCGCAACTGATTTCAGTGATGTAAATAATCCTACTAATAATAAAGAAACAAAAATTAATAATAATGGAATAAAATTCTTCAAATAACTAGAGGAATTTTTAAATTATAAATGTGAAAATGCCTTTGAATATAAGAATGCCTTATGATATTTCTTCAATCTTGTTCATTATTGTTGTAAGCAATTCTGCTTTATTCTGCAAAATTACGCAACTGTAAATGATCTCAAAATATGAGCAATCTCAGTGATGTTAAGATTTGAAAGATTTCCAATTTGAAATATTATTTAATGGGGTAATTTAAAACTCAACTGACCAATTTACAGTTTATACAAAAAAGAAATAGCACAGCTAAAAAGAGAAAGAAAAAAAAGACTAATTCTTCGAAATGAATACTTACTTTGGCTTTGTTGACTTAACTAAATGAAAAAAAATCATCCGAGGAAAAAAACAACTAGTCATTTCCTCAAGATACTGAAAGCTACCGACCATCACTTCTAAAAATTTTCCAAATTAAATTACTCACTGGAAAGTAACGTTTGGAAAGGAAATGAAAACAGAAAGCCTTAAAAAAGAACTAGATTAAACGGAATGAGCAAACGGCTAAGGTCATCGAAGTAATATGCAAATCTAAGAAAAGATAGTAAAAGTAAACCAAAGTTTTTATGTAAAATATTATCTTTTCAGCATTCAAATTTTTTAAAGAATTAAATATATGATTATTGAAAAATGTTATAATATATGATTTCTAGTGATTGTACCGTTCAAAGAGAGGGAATAAAATTTTGATTGCAGATATTTTACAGTATGCATTCGAGATTTTTAGGAAAGAGAATCAGTAAGCTCTCACAGTTATGGTTGTGATGAAAACATTTCGAAATTTTAAAAAAGTCGCTTTTTTTATGGAAGCACAATCTTTATAGTAAGAAAAAGGCCAATATATGAAGTGCTATTTCATGAACTTATCTGTCAAAAGTTGTCAATCTATTCTGCTGAATCTTTGTCGAAGCCTGAAGAAGATATTAAAGTGTGCAGATTTTCTTCTATGACATTATGTAGGTAATCGCCATTGCCATGCGGAAGAAACAGTGATTTGAGATCTGCCTCTTGTTTTCTTGCCTTTTGACTTGAATAATATGTCTCAGGGTGAATTAGCGTGGTGAAATGATAGAAAAACAAGACCTGAATGGATCGAAAGGCATTTCATGTTTATCGAAGAAAATTTGTTTACTTAAAACATATCTCATCTTCTGTTCCTTCTGAGGTTATTCAAAAAGTGCATCCAGTGATAGAAGAAAATCATATCAGAAAAGTATGTGGAGTTTTACGGATGCTGAGGACTAATTCCACAAAATTATGCGCACTGTTATTAATATGCTTCTTTACCGATTTCAGATAGGTGGTGGATTAATATTTTCAGATTGTTTAAGATGATGATCAGTTACAGCTGTTGGGTATTGTTAATATATTCCTCATCCATTATGCTATTAGTAATAACTGATCTTTCACTTTTCTTCCACAGACGAGGTACATATCCAATCATTAATTCAAAAAAGAGCATTCGTTTGCTGGCCTGTTGAAAATTCTTATGATTTGGCCCCACTTCCGTTACAAGAAACAAAAGTGACTACTTGGTGAAGAATAACAAGTAGGGATAATTTCATTTGGCTCTTACATTTTTGAAGTGATTTCCAAAAAGACACCACAAATGGTTGTGTGCCAATGTCAGTAACTTTGGCAGGGTATACAAAATAAGCTTCTATCACATTTTAATTTTTCGACATTTTTTATTAAAAATCAATTAATTTGCTTAACTCATTTTTAAATACACCCCCTTAAACTAACATTTTGTAATGATATCCTCCAGATTACTAAAAAAATTAGAAATGATGTTTTTTATTATACATTCATATATGTACTTCGTTGTTTGAAAATACTGTCAAAGACTAAAACTTACAGCAACTTCGGCAAGAGCTAAATGGTCGAGAGAAACCATCAAAGGAAATAGGACTTACCTAAAAGAGAAAAGAAAAAAAAAGAATGTCAGAAATTTTCACAAAATAGCATTTAAATAATAAATCACAGAAAGATCATATATTTTAATACTAATGAATGTCGTTGTAAATGTATATGTTCGTAAGTTCCACATCTCTTCCTTAACAATTGCTTTCAGATTATAGAAAATTAAGAGCATTTATTGTTTATGGCAAAAGAACAAATACTGTTTACTTTTCATTGCTGTTAAATATTCAGCTAACCACAAACTAAAACGAAATTGCTGTTTGTCTTCAATAATTTTGGAACAAATTATCCAATATGAAATATTTGGATAATTAGTTCCATTTAACCTTAAATTTTCTTTTCAGCGATATCAGTTACATTTCTGCACAACAATTTCTTCAATTTTTCATAAATTTCCTTATTTTAATAAATAATTAATAAGATGCAGATGATCTTAAAATAAGTGAAGTTATTTAAAAATTCAGAGAAAAATGCAATAATATTTTAAACAGAAATTATAAAAAAAAAAAAATTAAAATAAAGTGGTCGAATAATTCACTGCTCTACATTTACTGATGCCAAATGACAAAATAAGTGAAAAAATAAATGACAAAGTGAAGTGAAGTAATTTATTATTAGTATTTCAGAGCAAAATTTCAAATATTTATATTGTAAATATTCAAATGCAAGAAAAAATATAGTTATCGCAATTTTTTAAAAATCGTTTGGTTCAATTTGTATTGTCATTAAAAAGAATTTCAGCCGATAAAATTATTTTGTGCATTATAATATCTTGTGCAAAATAGTTCTTCCATTAAAAATATTAGATAAAAAGTATTTAACCCATGCTAGGAAATATTATGAACTAATCAAAAATAAATTCCAAATGCTTTGATTAAATTATAATTCTGCATTCATTTTTTTCCAAATATACGAAGTTGCGATAGAAAATACTAATTTGCGATACAAAATAACTAATTATCAGCATTGTAGAGCCAAATAACGAGACTGAGTAAACTTATTTATTGATATTGTCATAAATACTCAAATTAAAGGCTTTTATGAATATGCAGTATAGTGTCGGGGAATTATTTCGCCATAATTAAAGAAAATGCTTTCATAATATTTCACGTTACCATTTCAATAATATTTTTTGATGGTTTTTTTAGGCAAGCAGATAGTAATATTTCAAAGCATCAGGACATTCTAAGAAAACAAATTCCTTACTTTCTTCGTGAAATTTCATTTATTTATGTACCTGTATTTTGAGTGATTAGCGTTTACATGTATGAGAATGTACAGAATAATACAACGGTCAACACTTTTACGGATTCCTTAGTATGAATTTAAAGGTGTCATTTCCCATACTATGTTTCTTAATATTAATTATTTTCATATTATTTGAAAAAGAAAATGCGAATGTAGCATATGGCATTATGAATAGACCTAATAACAAATAATAATAATAATTTTTAAAATCCGCCATAAATACTTCAGACAACCCAATTATCTATATGTGGCGTTAGAAACATAAGCTAAAACACATTATTATTATCTATATCTTATACTTATATCTTCTATATCTATACTTATAATAAAGCTCAATGTGTGTGTGTGTGTGTGTTGGCGCTCTACAGACCAGACCATTCAACCTACAGCTACCAAATTTGGCACGTGTATACCTTGGAGGCCGGGAATGTGCACCTGGGGGTTATTTTTTCGAATTTTTAACTAGAATTATATTTATTTAAAAATTAAGCGAAATTTTGACGTGTTTCTGCTATAACTAACGAAAATATTACCGCACAAAAAAGATTTTTACATGAAGTTAAAGATAAAAAATTTATCTTTTAAATGATACTACTGTTTTAATCTTAAAATTAAATTTCTATTTTTAATGAATTTTTAAATAAATATTTTAACTATGTTTTTCAATAATTTTTTTCGTCAAAAATAAAAATGAGGATTAAGCACGTTTCGCATTCATGGGAAAAAAATAGCTTTTTTCAAAGTGTTGCCATCACATTGATTAAAGCTCTAACTGAAAATAAATTATATCTTTTTGGAAATGAAATCTGCAAAATTATAATTTTCGGCAAGTGTCTGTAAGAAATGAAACAAATATGAAATATTATTTTTTCTAAAAAATAAATTCAAGAAAAATTATTTTATGATCTTTTACACTCTCTATACAGGGTGTTTATTCAGTCCCGGATCCATTTTGATATTTAATGACTCATAAAATAATGAATATGCAAACAAACTTATGGCATTTATTGATGGAATAACTCATATATTTTCCTTTTCAGGTTTGAATATTTTTACTTTTGTAAATATCGTCTGCGCGTGTTTTTAATTTCAGATAATTTCATTTTCCAGTCTAAATATCTGTACTTTTCTAAATATCGTCTGCTTATTAATTGCATTTTTCTCTCTTTTGTTTTTGGCAACTATTGAAATGTTATGTTTACTTTTGATGTGTTTATTCTATGTAGTATTTTTGTATGTGATGTTTTATTCGATCGGATATTAAGGAGAATGCATACACCACAAGAGAAAGCACAGATTTTATGGTGGTCATAGAGTTAATTTCCAATCAACTAAATCACTGACTTTTAAGAGTTAATTTCAAATCACTTAAACTGACTGATTTATGAAGATTTGAATATCACTATTCAATAAAAAAAGGATAATTTTAAATTTTTCATCGATCGTTTCAAAGAAAATACGCCAATAAGCGCGCAGGTTTCTCAAGATTAATTGGCCTAAGATTATGAAAATGGTGAGTTTTTCTAAATTTTTAACATTTAAAACTTCATAAATAAGTCTTAATTGATCGTGGAAAATAGAAACATTCATTCATTTATTTAAAATTTGGTATGTCCAGAATATTTATCAGAAAAATGATACCTTACTGCATTAAATTTAGACTTCATAATTTTTGAAATATATTTATAAGCAGGAACAAAATATTATTAATGATTTCATTTCAATCCTTTTGAAAGCAAAACTAAAAACTGAATTTTATACTGAATCTCACAAATTTTTGTTGAATTATTGTTTGAGATATTACATAAACTATGAAAAATATTTTGTAGTTAACATAAGACTTAAATACCGAGCGATTCTGTATGCAATACTCAGATTCAATAATAATAATAATTAATAAATAACAATAAAGATGATTAATAAAATAAAACGCTTAGTTTTAATAAAAAATATCTTAATATTAATTTCAATTTCGTCATTTACATTTTTAATTAAAGTTGAAGTTTTACCGGAAATGGCAACAAATTAGCAAAATATATATAGTAAATTGAACGAAACGATCTAAAAAATATAAGTTTGGTATGACTATCAAAATTTGAAGATTAAAAATGTTTTGTTTGAGAATCCTTTAAGAGACCAGTAACTTAAAATATTTAATTGAAAATTGTAGCGAGCGGTAATACTGGCGAACCGGCTGGTCGCCAAAGGCGGCTAGTACATATAATAAAGCTCAATGTGTGTGTGTGTGTGTGTGTGTTGGCGCTATACAGGCCAGATTATTAAACCTACAGCTACCAAATTTGGCACGTGTATAACTTGGAGGTCGGGAATGTGCACATGGGGGTTATCTTTTCAAATTTTTAATTAGAATTTTAATTATTTAAAAATTAAGCAAAATTTTAAGCGTGTTTCTGCTGTAACTTCCGAAAATATTACCGCACAAAAAAGATTTTACATCAGGTTAAAGAACAAAACTTTATCTTTTAAATGATACCAATGTTTTAAACTTAGATTTAAATTTCTAGCTTTAATGAATTTTTAAATAAATATTTTAACTATATTTTTCAACAATTTTTTCGTACAAAATAAAAATAAAATTTAAGCTGCACGAGCACGTTTCGCATTCATGGGGAAAAAATAGCTTTTTTCAAAGTGTTGCCATCACATTGATTAAAGCTTCAATTAAAAATAAATTAAATCTTTTTGGAAATGAAATCTGCAAAAATATAATTTTCGGCACGTGTCTGTAGGAAATGAAACAAATAAGAAATATTATTTTTTTCTAAAAAATAAATTCAAGAAAAATTATTTTATCATCTTTTACACTCTCTATATTATTAATCCAATAAATCAGTTTTATTTTAAGCCAAGTTTTGTTTAATATGAACAGGATATCCATTCAAATCAGGGCCACACAGCTAATTTGTAAACCTTTAGTAAGACACAGATATGCTAAAATGGTCTAAACGGAAAATGATTATATTTTATGTAACTTGATTCAATAAATGCTCTAATAACTAACGAATTTTTGATTTTACATAAAGCTTCTGCTGTGGAAATCACGATTAACAAAATGTTCTTGAAACACTAAAATTTTAAATAAAAAGAGTTGATTTCCAATCAAATAAATCAACCACTTAAACTGATTGGTTTATGAAAATTTGAATATCTTTATTCAATAAAAAAAGGATAATTTTAGATTTTCCATCGATCGTTTCAAAGAAAATCAGAACGCAGGTTTCTCAAGATTAATTGACCTAAGATTATGAAAATGTTGAGTTTTTCTAAGTTTTTAACATTCAAAATTTCATAAATAAATCTTAGTTGATCGTGTAAAATAGAAACATTAATTCATTTATTTAAAATTTGGTGGGTCGAGAATATTTATCAGAATGTGATACCTTACTGCATTAAATTTAGACTTCATAATTTTTGAAATATATTTATAGGCCGGAACAAAATATTATTATTGATTTCATTTCAATCCTTTTGAAAGCAAAACTAAAAACTGAATTTTATGCTGAATCGGAGAAATTTTTGTTGAATGATTCTTTGAGATATTACATAAATTATGAAAAATATTTTGTAGTTCACATAAGACTTATATACCGAGCGATTCTTTTTGTAATACTCATATTCAATAATAATAATAATAAATAAATAACAATAAAAATGATAAATAAAATAACACTCTTGGTTTTATTAAAAAATATATTTATATTAATTGCAATTTCATCATTTCCACTTTAAATTAAAATTGAAGTTTTACCGGAAATGACAACAAATTAGCAAAATATATATAGTAAATTGAACGAAACGATCTAAACAACAGTATAAGTTTGGTATGACTATCAAAATTTGAAGATTAAAAATGTTTTGTTTGAGAATCTATTAAGAGACCAGTTACTTAAAATATTTAATTGAAAATTGTAGCCAACGGTAATACTGGCGAACCGGCTGGTCGCCAAAGGCGGCTAGTTATAAATAAAGCTCAATGTGTGTGTGTGTGTGTGTGTTGGCGCTCTACAGGCCAGGTCATTTGACCTACAACTACCAAATTTAGTACATGTATACCTTAGAGGTCGGGAATGTGCACATGGTGTCCCCTTTTTTTGAATTTTTAATTTGAATTTTAATTATTAATTAAAAACTAATTTTCATGCCAAAAAATCTTTCATTTTCCCACCGCCAAATGAGTAAGGCTTCAGTTTTTTTTTCTTTTCCCAACAGTAATGAGGCTGGGGTTAATATTTTTCGGCCGATTATTTCAAACGATTCTGTTTATTTTCTTAATGTTTTATGCCTTTAAAATTAAACATTGTTAATTAATCCATCTTTCAGATTCATTCTGAAGTACTTTTGAATTAAAATAACCCAGAATAAAGGAAATTAAAAGTTTCTTATCCGCATAGCGTTACCCCAACTGGCGTAGAAAAATTCACGCATTTGCGTTACCGTAACTAGCGTTGAAAATTCACGCATGCGCATTGTGTTCTGATTGTTGACATGACAACCATTATCAACGGATGATTTAAATTATTTTTAGGTTAGTTGCATGCTTTTGTAATTAAATTGTATTTATGTTAGTTATATATTTTTTGTATATGCTTACAGTTTTAAGTACATCGTTTTTTAAGTAGTTTTTTAAACCTGTTTTCGACCGATTATTTTAAACGATTCGTTTTATTTTCTTAGTGTTTGATGCCTTTAAAATTAAACATTGTTAATTATCGATCTGTTCATGATGAATCTGAGAAAATTTTGTTGAGAAATTCTTGAGATATTATATAAATTAAGAAAGATATTCTTTAGTGCCCATCAAGTTTAAACGCTCAGTGGCTTTGTTATCAGTTATCATATTATAAAAATACTGTTTGTTTCAGTAAAAATAAATTGTTATATTAATTGCAGATTCATTCTTTCCACTTTAATTTAAAGCATAGATTCTACGGGAGCTAACAGAAAATTAGATAGATGCATATTACGTTATGACTGAAGGTTTTTATAATATTATGAGTGAATTATATGACTATCAAAATTTGAAGTTTTAAAATATTTTTATGAAGAATCTATTAAAGTAGGAATTGCGTAAAATATTTAATTATATAAATTTAAACGAACATTAAGATTGGCGAACCAGCTGGTCACCAAAGGCGGCTAGTTTAAAATAAATGTCGGATGGAACAATGTCAATGTTGTCATTTCTATTTCATTTTGCTGTAGTTCAAGCTTTGGATTTGGTTAATCATAGATGTGTATCGCATATTACTTCACCAAGGAATAAAAGCGCTTTAAGTGTTATTAATTAAATTTATGGTTTCAAATTTATTACGTTGTGTGTTTATTCTCCATTGCCAAATATATATATATATATATATATAAACATACAACGCAAAAGTACTAGGCACAGAAATCGTGCTTCTTACATAGATAATCAATGCTGCTGCAAAATATAATCTGGAAAAGGTTAACTGTGTCACTAAACATCCATTCGGCCAAAGTATTTCTTACATTTGTTCAGTCAATGGATACAAAAGAAATAAAAAAAATTAAATCGAGTGCAAAAATAGGCTTAACCATCCTGAGAAAGATAATCGCTATGATTGGCCATGAATATTGATGTCCATATCCTCCAAAAATTATCTTACAAAAATAATCTTTGTTTTATCTTAAGATTCAAAAAATTGTCTTCTTAATGACAACAATTTGATTTAGGTATAATTTTCCCTTCAATTTATATAATATTTTTTAGTTCGGATTGATACGCAATCTGTTTTGAACCATTATAATGGAATTCAAACTCCTTCGTTAAAACATTAAACAGTCGTGCTTTTAACAATCATTAAATCGGTAGTAGGATTTTTTCTTTCTCTTTTGTTTCGCTTATTACTTATGTACTTTTTAATTTGTTGCAATTGATTCAACTAAATTCTTGCTTATAATATAACTAGAGAAATATTTTTTAAAGAATGCAATTCATAATAATAATTTAATATCTTAAAAAGTCAGTGATCTAGAGTAACAAACGGGTTACCAAAGGCGGCTGAATTTATTTAAAAACCGGTAACAATTTCTCATGAAGTAGCAATCACATTCAATAAAACAAATGTCTAACAATCAAATGCGATTATAAGCCAGCTCCCAAATCTGCGTTCCAGCTCCCGATCAGCATCTTGGTAAACACACCGATCCTTCACCATGGCAACAGGCCACTTTTCCGTTGCTATTGACAACCAAGGAACTATTTGTTTTCCTTCTCTAATTTATGAGAGCTAAATTCCAAAGAAAAGCGAGAGTGCCGTTTTTACCACTTGCAGCTTTTCGCAGGAAATGCTCTTTGCTGGATTTATTGGCGGTAAATAAATCTTTTTTTGCAGAATGAATAGAAATGAATAACTATATTTTGACGTCTCGAAATGCATTTTTCATCTGGAGAGAATAAAACAAGTCCGAAGTTAACGTTCGGTTCTGGCTGATTTGGCGATGTTTTTGTCGAACACCGGAACATATTCTCCACTAAAAGCGTTCTCATGCGACGGAGTTGTCATATTTATAAGTTTACATATGTTTTGTCTATATTTGTTTATTTTTAGAAAGTTAAAACACTTATTTTGTTGTTGCACATTTTATAATTTGTTATTTTATAATTTTAATTAATCTTTTATTATATATATCTCCATATTTTATTTAAAAAGGATTATATACAATGCGAAACACGTTTCAACAGATTTTTATGTCTTAAAGTGTAAATTTTGTAAAGTTGAAGAAAAATATAGGGTATTAATTGACGGGTCGTTAATTTTATTAACGACCCGTCAATATACCCTTCAAAAACAAATATATCGTTAACATTTTTAATATGAAATTTATTTTGTAAAGAGTTACGAAAAAATGCAAATACATAGGACATATTCATGAATATTAAAAACATATACTGGCGATATGAACTTTATTTTTAATTATTATATTTCTTATACCTCTCATTAACTTCTGTTATTAATTTAAAAAATATAAGAAAAATATTTTTTTTTAAAAATAAACTTAACTTAAAAATAACATAATAGTTACCAGGAAATATTGACAAATAAAATATATTAATATATATTATATAAATATATTAATATGTATTATATTATATTATATTAAATGAAATAATTATATATATATTATATAAAGCACTCACTTAGTTTCAGTAGGTAAATTCGTAATATTATATATCTAAAACATTTTAAAGACATTTAGAAGTTTAAAATTCAAAATAAAAAATAAAAAAAGAAAGATCCCTAAAACAGATATATATAGACATCGGATAATTTATGTATGTCCCGTTTGAAAGCAACAGAAACTATATTTTTGGGAAAGGCATTATAATTTTGAAGCAAAATCAGATGACAAGGCGAAACCTGAGCTAACACTCTTTCTCCAAACTTCTGCACCACATCAACGGGAGATGTTTGACCCACGACATCATATTTAACGTGCACCAGGAAAGCATATAGGATGGAGTTTTAGTTGAAACTGGATTTTTGCTGGCTACAAACCTTATTTGAAGGTTACCTCGGTCTATAAACATCGGAATGCGTTGCACAAAGTACTACTGAAAGGTTAATAACTGTATACCCCCCACCACCAAAGAGAATTGTCAAAGTAATAAGCGCTGGTTTCTGAAACGAACAACAACTCGTTACATTTTCGAGGTATTTTGTTCATAGATGTAAGGGCAAACCGATACAAACATACCAGATTTTTCATACATGGATTCCGTTCAAAATTTGAGGAAATTCAACAATTTTGATAAAAATATTACATTGTAAATTTTATCTACATAGCTTACCGTATTTTTTCATTATCTTGCTCGCACTGAAAAAAAAAACTCTAAAAATGTATCTTTTGGACACAAAGCCGCATACAGTATGCATATATGTCATATTTTGACAGACATTTTTGATGAATATAATGCTTCCAATTTTTCTCTTCATATGTGAGAAAAATTTAAAAAAGAATCTCATCTATATTTTAAAATAATTGAACCAATCTTCCAATCAAAACCAATATTCCGATATCCCAGATTTCTATTTCATAAGTCCATAACCTCTATATATGTCATTAGTAGTCATTTGTTCTCCATTTTTTTTTATTTTCAAGAGAAATCTCAAAAACATTATTTCACATTTCCAATGGAAAAACACCACAACAAAGTCCTCGACTTCTGTAACATTTTGACATTTTTTTTTCATTTGAGAGCTCATGACATCTAAGTACATTAAAGATGGACTCCCACTCTCCAATACCCTCCCTTTTAAAGAATTATCTCAAAATGAAACATTAACCCAGTCTCAATAACCAGTTACACCGTAATTATACATCTTCGCAAGTATAGCTAACTATTTTTCAAAAAATTCATTATTATGCAAATATTATTTAAAATAATAATTTTATTTGGGAAGATAAAAAGTAGAGCTAGTTGGCTGTCATAGGCGGCCAACTAACTAATTATATATAAGAACTAAAATAATTTTTCATGAGTTATAACTATTCCTTATGTGATTAATAAATGAAAAACCATAAAATAGTAGTAATTTTAGTAATTGAAGGGAAAAAATCATATTTTCAATATTTGTTACTTGAAATAGTTTTTTAATAACTGATAATGGATTTATTTTTAAAAAGAAACTCTTAAAATTTCTCTCTTTCTTAGTCATAAAACCATTTCGAATAAAAACTATCTTCCCTACATATAAATAATTGCTTTTTTATACTTGGTGGCAACTGCTGTATTACGATATTCAATAATTTCAGAAAAGATATAAAAAGAAATAAGATTTATCTATACTACATAAAATCAGAAGCACTTTCTCTCCATTCACGGGGACCTCGGTTCGCTGACCATCGGTCATAAAACTGAAAATGAAATCGTAAGGAGATACTACCGTTGTTCGCAAGTTTTCTTTACATTGTGGTCAGTGACCCGATACTTGGACTATTAACGGTATAATAGCTGAAGCGAAGAAGAATTACGATAAAAGATCCAATATTAGTTTTTTTTAGGTACATTTAATGTAAAGGAGAATAAGTCTCAATTTCAGTATATTGTCGATCAATAACAATGATTGAAAGAAGAATTCGAAATACGGACAGATAAAAGCAGTTCAATCGAATCAATTGGCAACAGTTTTTTCTATCATTTCAACGAATGCAATATCTATTAAATTAAAAACTATACAATTCATTCTGCAAATTTTAATTGGATAGTGGTTTGAAACCATATATTATATTTAAATTATATAAGAGTTATGCAAGGTGAAACAAACATTCAAGCGTTCAAAATGCAGATTCTTTCATGCCAAATGCTGTATGAAATTCTCTCCAGAAAAAGCTTAAATAATACAAGTTTTAATATTTTTTGTAAAAAATTTAAAAATTTAATTATTTGTTTTCTTTCATAATTTTTTAATTGTGAATATGATAATATTAATACCATTTTTACATCACTTTAAAATAATAACTTATTAGTAGTGCCAATTCTATTCAAAGCATTTTTGATAGATAGAGAAACCGACAAATAGACATATATATTTCCAAAAATCTAATTTTTGAACTCAGGGAAGACTGCAATACTCATCGGCAATGAAAATACTCCCTCTATACTTCATATTTTACAGAAAAAATTCAATTGTTTGAAAATAAATAAAAGTTAATAAATTAAAGCTCTCAGTTACTGTGTCTGAATACATTTCCGATGGTTTAAATCACGTAACGTTCGCAAAGACTTTATTAATGAAAAAAACATCAGACAGTAGGAATTTTAAAAATGTTCTGTGTTATTTTCTTAACACAGACTAAAATAATATTTTCTGATAAGATAAAACCACAGGATAGGATTTAAAATAGGATTTTTATTTTTTTTATGCATGCGAAATTCGGACAGGCGAAAACATACAAACCTTTTTCGACAATCTAAGTTTTTTTTTTTTTTTTTTTTTTTTTTTTTTTTTTTTTACAAAGTTGAATTTTTTGAAACATAATGTAGATACAGATCTGAAATTTTCAGTAAACCTTTCCTACTACGGAATATGTATTCAAATAGAATTCCAAAAATTTAATTAAAAAATATATTAAACATATTTTTAAAAAAAATATTTAATCGTTATGAAATTAAACTACTCTAATATAAGATTAAATTAAAATCTAATTTTAAAGATTTTATTTTACTTATTTTTAATCCATAACTTTTCAATTTATCTTTCCTTTTCTAAATTACAACCTCTCATTTGAACATGAAAAATCATTGTTTCAATTTTCTCCCCCTCCCATATGACATCTCATCTGATATCCCGGGGGAAACTTAGGAACCTGTTTCGCATGGCCGACGCAACAATCTTAATGCAAAATATTATATAATAATGTAGTGGGTTATTAAACGCGAAAAGATTGCGAAGATATTAAATACAATTTTTGTTTTGTAAATTTTTTCCAACTTATTCATATCGACATACATAGAATTTACAGAGCAGTAGCAGGACACAAAGTTGATCAAAGATCTAAAGCATTCCCCAAACATGATAAACAATAAATTAAACCATTTCATTACTAACCCGGGTGTGAAAGCTTTATATTGTTACGAATCCGTAATGCTGCTTCCCAGCATAGTTGGTTCCATCATTGGAAAGAATGTTTTACAGTCATCTCTATGGGACAGAGTCTGGGCGTCGTGTCGGGGGTCCCAGAGCTTGGCGACAAACTTGGCGACCATTTGGCGACTTGGCGACGAATTTGGCGACTTTGGCGCCAAAATAGATTATACCCGAAACTTCGAGAATTTTCCCGATCGGTCCAGTAGGAACCGAGATACGCCTCGAGCGTTCCTGATTGGTTGAGAGGCTTCTAGCCCCGCCTCCTGAGACCTATAAAAGGGGCTGCAGCTGCCAGAGAAGTCAAGTCAGTAATCCGAGCCAGAGTCGGAGAAGTAAAAGACGAAGGAGTCGGAAGCGACGGAGGCAAGCTAGTGCTGAACTGTGCTGTGCGCTACTGTCTGCGGTAGATTCTGGTTGTATGCTGTTGTATGCTACACGTCTCGGGTGAAGATAATCGTCTTCTGTGATGTATATAGTTGTCGCTTTATGCTGTCCTGTGTGTCTTCGTGTAAATAAACGTCGTTGTTTTTATTCTACTTCTGCCTACTGATTGAGCGTTCTACACACCATATCACTACCACTATCCAAACGAACCCCGGTAAGAGAAATTTCGCAACAATATTAATGTGCATGTATAGGGCAGGATTCTCTTTTAAACGAGAGGTACATAATTAGAAACAAGTTATCACTACTTCGTTTTACACCCTAAAATCCTCGTTTGAAAAAGAAACTGTTCCCCAAACGGCCGTTTGGTATAGAATTTGCACTGCTGGTTTGGGACAGTTTAGTATTGAGAAAGTTAAAATCTACCATTGGAATTCTATGGAGTGCCCGCAAACACTACTTAAAAATTATGGAAGTTAAATTTGTGAGCTACATGGTCAAGGAACTTAGAAATATTCGTCCATTCGAGAATATGTTTATGCTTTTATTCTTATTTTATAGAGTAATTCAGTTTCTGCCTTCAAATTTATTCCTAAAATGGATGTCAAATATATCATTTTGTAGAGCAATGAATGCAGTTCAAAGCCCACATTGGCATTCACAATTGATACGAAAGTCATTTGAAACGGGCTTTTCTAAACAAATTTATTCCTGCAATGGATTTTTATCCTTATCCTTATGAATACCCTTACGTTTTTCTATAAAGAATATTTTTGTAGAGCAATAAATGCAGCTGGCATTGAAAATATATGAAAAAGCCAGTTGAACTAGTATTTCCAAACAAATTATCTTGTATCAAAAAACATATCATGGTGTTATATGTATTTTGATACCAGATGCATGTTCTATTTTATTTCAAAATTCAGGCATTTAATCAGTTCTGAAATGTTTATAAGTAACCTGTTGAAACTCGCTATGATTTCTAAAGTCTCTTAATTGAATTCATTCTATTTCTCAAATCATTCAAATGCTTCATTAACAAAATTCACGTATACAAATTAACATTTCATATTTGAATCCGTGTATCTTTTAAACCAGGTATATAAAATATCAAATTCTTTGATATTCAGAAGAAATTGAGAAAAAAGAAGCGAGTTACTGCGAGTTTTTTCTTTCCTCATTTGTATGCGAGATCAGAAAAGTGTAAATCAACAACTGCCTCAAAATGTTTACATTCAAATTCCGTTTCATATAAAATATTCTGAGCAGATTTGGCTACTTTATTCCTCTACAAATCGATTTTTTTCAGAGAACGAAATTTTTCCCAATGGAAATATAAAATAAACATTTTAAGAGATATATTTTTCCAAGTTCAATTTCGTGCTCAACGAATGTGATGCTTCGCAAATTACATAAACATCTTTCAAAATGTTAAGATTTCAGTTTTTGAGACAAATTTTAGTTTTGGTTTAGTTATATTAACGTCCAGTTTGAAGCAACACTTGGGCTATTTTGGGACGGACCTCGTTATTTTGAACCGCGGTCAGATGACGAGGACGACACCTGAGCTGGCACCCCCCTCTCCACACCACACCAGCGGGAGGACGTTTGGTCAGGACGGATTTAACGTGCAACAGACCCCCTTACACGGCGGTTCTTCGGTGGAATCAGATCTCGAACCTGAAACCCTCCGGTTCCGAAGCCGAGTCCTTACCACCAGGCCACCGCGGCCCAAAATTTTAGTTTTGATTACACTTTCTAAATAAAATAAAGGATGTTCCAAAATTAACTCAAGGTTTGAATTTACCACCAGTCGTACAGTAAACAGTTGGCAACTCCATTAAATAACATGTTTTTTTTTCTTTTTAGATAAAAATAATGACATATATTAAATTTCTTCAGATTGTTTCATGTAGAATTTAAAATTATTTTTCAAGTATTTTAAATAAATACTTAAGATTTGTAATTTATCTTGGATATACAGATTATTTATTTTTACTTTCTCTTGTACGAAATATACACAAATAAGATATTGTAACAATAAAAAAAAATTGGAATTCAAGATTTTAACATGTCCAAAAAATAAAGCGGCTTTTTTGGAATTCTGTATGTTTGTGAGACAACTCAGAAACATTTTCTGTTACCTGAAGGAAATTTAATATCTGGTCTTTACATGAAATTTGAAAATTTCTATGAATTTTCAACGAAATTCATTCGAAAGATGTGCATTTTCCTGGTTATCCAAATAAAAGGTAATTTGATAACTGCAAAACAAAGACAGCTAGATCGATAAAATTTAGCATATAAAGTTTTGATATGTATCAAATTTAGAACAATCGGTCGATTTGTATTTTTACGTGCTAAAAAAATGCGATAATTCTAAATCATAACAACTTAAAAAATGAAATTTGGCTCTTAGTTTTAGGCAAATGCAGATCTTAACCTTATTTTGAACTATATATGTCAAAAGGCTGTGTCTACCTGTGTGTATTTTCACTTACTTTTCACCTACACGAAAATAGCCACAGTTTGAACATCAGTTCAACTAAAAAAAATTAAATACTAGATTTATTTATTCGTTGCTGCTAGATTATTTTAATAAATATAAGAAACAAATATAAATCCGCAATTGATTTTTAAATATTGCATTAATTTACAAAAAGACCTTCAAATAATTTTCACTTTAAACGAAACATACCAATAAATTAAAAATACGAATCAATATTTATCAAGTAAAAAAAAAGCACCTGACATTTCTTTTTTTTAAGTAATAAAAACTTTCTCTCACTTTAATTAAATACTGCACAAAAATTTGTATGAGACAGATATTAAATAAATTACAAAATTATATATATTTTTTCAACATTATTTCATTTTTCGATTTTCGCGTTATTCCCCCCCCCCTCAAAACTAGGAATGGCATCAGCTTGAAAAAAATGAAATGAATTGTGCCTTAAAATTAAAGTATTCATAGAAAATCAATGAAATTTTAATTAAAATGATAATGTCAATACATTTAAATTAGAATGCCAACGTCAATCAATTGTTTGTTATGAAGTAATTTTTTTTAAAAAGTGCATGCTTTTTTCACCAAATAAACACAAATTCAAAGAAAACTGGAAAAGTAATTATGATTTTTTTTTATTTTACATACTTTTTTTCACATTTTTAATTGAATTTTTGAAAAACACTTTCGTTTTGTTTGATTATAACGATAGAAATTTCTTAAATGCCAACAATTTGCAAAGAGGAAATATTTTTTTAATTATCTGGGAAATTAAATTAAGGAATAAATATTTAATAAAAGTTTAGTTTTTGAAAATTTATTGGAATTATAATTAACAGATGAAGTAAAAACAATTTGGCATTTCATTTACCATAAATCTAATTCGTATGGTAGATATAACCTTAAATAAAAGCAGAACTTAATATTTTTTTAAATAAGATTTTCTAAATGAATTGGCACTAACTTTGGCTAAATAAGTTGTAATTAAAGTTTCTTCACAAGGTAATAAAAAACATAAATGAATTTTATTTCCCTTTATACAAAATAATTTTTTTATGAATTGAATTGGTATTGGTATTTATTAAGTTAGTGGTTTCAATGCCATGAAACATAAATATAAAATATTTCTTTCATATTATTTTAAAAAATTGATAATAAAATTATCTTTTCGATAAAAATTAGAATTCTTCAATTAATATACAATTCTTTGTTATCATCACGACCACTGCTTTTGGTATCTACAAATTTAGAAATATTATTTATATAGATGCTGGACAGGGTTTTGAATCCTTAATTGAAATATTTTTTTTAGAATCCGAACTGCTCTTGCTATATATTTCATCAACATGTGTATTAGAAATAAAGCTGAATATTAACTTGCAGTAATAAATTATGATAGTTAATAATTATTAATCAGAACAGCACTTTTAAAAACAAGATATCTCTTTTGATAATGTGATAATAAATTATCGCTCCTATCACAACATAAAAGAAACGCGAAATTATTCTCCTACTGAGTAAACACAGACTTCCATTTAAAAACTTTTTAAAAAGTTACTTTCAAGATTATAGTTCCTTATAATTTTTTTTTTTAATTTTACTTTTTCTTGAATGAAGTATATGAAAGGAAAACACCAAAATGCTCACAAAACTTGAAATCTCCAAGTTTTCAAAACTCCAGGAGTTCGAAAAGCACATTAAAAAAAACTGAACTAGAAATATAAGGTTTGGTGCAAGGTAAATTTGATTTACACTAGAATTTTAATTTTAGAATTTAACTAGTTCTATTGAATTTCGAATAAAATCTATTTACACGAATTTCGGTTGTCCAATTGTCAGAGTTATATTTGACTTTACAATAACATAGGAATACGACATGTACAAAATGTAAAGACCCAGAGAGAGAAATTTTGCTGCACAGGTTTAAAATCCAAAATGTAGATTCCTATCAGATTTTTGAAATTGTTGACCGTCTATTTTTTTAAATAAATGTAAAGCGATTATTTAAAAACGGAAGTATGTTAAATTTAAATTTTGTATGTGATTTGGTGATTACAGTTCAGTTTTATATCAAAATTTGGTTTTAATAGGTCGGAAAAAAAGACGTCATACAAATACATATTTGATTTTATAGAATTTGTTTATTTACCGTAATGTCAATGATTAATTCCTAAAAAAAGTAAGATAAATTTAGTATAAAAGCTAGATTTACGATAAAAATAATAATTTTTTATTTCGTAACTTTTCTCCAGTGATATGTGATTAATCACGTATAAATATCGGTTTCCTTTACTATACTAAAGCATACAACGCAAATGGGTAAAAATTTAAATCCGAAAATTCACTCACGATCATGCCGAACATCCACAATTTTATGTATTCGAGAAAGCTTAAAAGAGACCACTCCTACTGGTTTGAAGATTACGATGCTTTTTTTTTCTTTTTGCTAACAAATAACAATATACACTTGAATTGTCAGAAGCAATGTTATTCGAGTCTGGTTCTCGCGCTTTTATCGGAATTATTCTTGGAGAAGTTTTAAACTCTTCTTCATTCTTAAAACAAACCTCTTAACCAAATTGAAAACAGATCAGAGAGACTCATCGGATGTGATACGGGATTTGATATTTTATTTATCAAACTCTTTTCTATATTACTAGTTATCGAACATTTTAAATAGCCAATAAAACTGGAGAACGACAAAGAAATAATAATCATAAAATTGACGTAATAGGAGAAATTCAAGCTCTTAGATAAAAAGTTATTGTTTCAGGAAATGGTTCCTTTCTACAAATGCAATGTACTGTTTGTCTCATAAAGATATATATATTTTATTGTGGTTTATTTATTTATACGTCCATCCAATGTAATGAAGTGAATCGTACTTTTCGATGAAATTTAAACGAAAGAATGCTTGTGCATTTTGCCCCTAAATTGATAAACAGTACTTGTATTTTTTTCTAATTTTTTTAAGTTATTTCAGAAACGCTTTTTATATATTTAAAAGACTGATGCATTCTTGGGATTTATTCCAGAATTAAAAAGAGTATTTAGTATAAAAATAATAAATTACTAAGCATAAGTTTCAACTATAATTCTTCAGTAAGAAGTTTAATGAAAATTGATTATATTGATGAACTTCTTCTTCCTATTCATTACATTTAAAATAATTTTGAATTTTTATTTAACTGTGTAAAATTTCCTATCAGTTAATGATCTATGTCAACGTTTTTTCTACGTTTGGAAAAGATCCAGTATTTTTAAATTCATTATATCTATTCTAGAGTTTAAAAGCTCAAGAATGGATATAATACGGAATTGAAACTGACAAGTACAAATTCAAATCTGTTTTTCAATAAGAATTTCGATGGGCATTGATGATGGATGTGAAATTGTTTATCATATTCCCATACCTTTCATATAGTTTTGAAATATAATCTGATTATGAAATTTCTTTATAGTTAATAACCTATATTGATGCATATGTAGATGTATACTTAAAATATCTTCTTATTACATTCTTTTGTTTAACTTCACTTTATACGAATTTATAAAGACATATCTAATTAGTTGATTTTTTTTCACTTCTATAGGTTGGATTTCTATTCCTGATGACAATAAACTATTTTCGATATTTCTGAATTCCTTTATCAGTTAATCGATTAATGGAAATTAATTTCTGATATTGTATAACTGGTTCAATCTGGTAAAAAAATATAAAAATTTTGACTCTCAGTAAGCTGCAAAAGAATAAAAGATGGGGCGACATCTTTTTTTTTAATTGAATTGTTTAGGAAAGTAGTGGATAAAACAAAAATTTGTAGACGGCCTGCTTTCGCATTTCCGCTATAATGTAATGGATCATCTTAACAAAATTGATTTTTTAAAACTTTTTTTTTGCTTTTTTAATTAAATACATTACACAGAAGTTCAGTTTTTGTGTGCATAAATAGTCCTAAAAAGTTCCTATTTCATCAATGGGGAAACTAGAATTTAAATAAACATTCAAATAATCAAATAAATTCTCTGCAATTTATAGTTTTGTTTTCAAATTCATTCAAAGTAGAAAAAGGCTTTAAAGTTACATTTTACATTTTTTAACAGAAAATTTAAGGAACTACGCAAAAATATCGAGTTATAGAATTCAAATTAAAAGCTTAGAATTTCCAAGTTCCACTTCACCAACCTTACTTTGATCTTCTAAAGTCTCTTCGTAGGTAACTTAACTGCAACTAAGCATCTTGCATATTTAAGATTTATTTTAAGTGAAACTGCAAATGAAAGAGTACAATTATGAACTCTGAGTTTGGAAGGGAATCAAAAGGCAAATTTAGGCTATGAATGCACTTTCTCAATGCTTTTGCATCTTTCAATGCTCAACATAATCTCTACTTGCAATAAAGTGTGTGACCATGTGCGTGCGTGTGTATGCGTGTGTGTTTGTGTGTGTGTGTGTGTGCGTGTGCGTGTGCGCGAACTAGAGTGCTTAGACTAGAATTACCTAAATGAGCATGTTTACGTTTAGAAGGATGAAAATATTTACCTCGGAGATACATTTTAAAATTTTAATTAGAATCTCAATTAATTAAAAAGTGAATAAAAATTCGAAGTAGCTTATATTCCAGCGCAATGTTGGCCTTTACATCATCTTAAAACTCAAAAATTATATTTCCCATAATATTAATTTTTATAACTGAATTGTTATTATATTTTTAATTAATTTTCAAAAATAATAAAACAGCTGTATCTTTATTTGTAATTCACAGAGAGTAAAAAGTGAACTTATAAAACAAGCTAAAAATTGAATCATAATATATTTGATAATTTCATTGAAAACGACGATTTTAAATCAGTCGGACAACTTAAATGCTTTTAACTTTAAAATTGAAAGCTGAATATTATAACAAAGGGGATAAACATTTATCGAGTAATTATTTGAGACATTGAAAAAATCGTACAAGTAATCTATAGTACACATAAGACTTAAATCGGATACATTTCTGTACTCGTATTTTTATAAATATTTTTTTAGCTGAAACCGTAAGAAAAAGAAAAAAAAATAGTATTAGTTGAAGTTTAAAAATTGTTATATGCAATTAGAATTCAAATTTTAAAGTATAACAGAAAATTACAGAAATGCATAGTATAGTGAACAGAAGAAGCCTGCAAGGCTTCTAAATTATTATAAGTTTTATGACTATCAGCATTTGAAGTCTAAAAATATTTTGCTCAAGTAGTCATTAAGACCAACTTGCATAAAAAGTTTAATTGAAAATTTTAATTACTATTAATCCTGGCAAACTAGTTAGTCGCCAAAACACAACTAATTTATTCATAAACATATTTGATTTCAGTTGCTTGATTGTAGTTTCTAATTAATTAAATATCGTTTAAATTAAATATCGTTCCATTTATTTTTTGCTCATCTCTCAACACTTCTTTGCTTGTTTCTCTTTGCCTTAATTTTCCACCCCACCCTTCATTTAGAATTGCAAAACATTTTTGCATAGATAGGTACTACCATTTTTGTAAATCGGGAGCGATCAATGTCACATTACGGTCGAGTGACAATCGCAACTCCTCTTGTCATTTAACCCTTAACTGTGGAGGTGAAAATTTAGGACTTAAGTGGGGAGGTGCATTTCTTTACACTTTCCGCATTTTCTTTACACTCAAATTAAATTTTCTTATAAAAATATTAGTATGAAAATCTGTCAGTATATTTTGCAGATATTTTTCTTGATATATAAATGTGTTTTAGAAATTTTTCAAAATATTCATATTTATTTTTCCAGCATACAATGGTATATATAAAACAATTATAAAGAACAATTCAACAATTATATAAAAAATAACAATGGGTAGAACTGACCGTTTTTTATTGGCATCTTCAGTTTTCTAGGGCATTTTAAACATGTAGGTTAAGTACAAATATAAAAATTACCCTATACATTTTGTAGATATTTCTCTTGGTATATTAAAATATTTTAGAAATTTTTAAAAATACATTGTCACTAGAAAAATTCATTATATTTGAACATACACACCAGAATCAGCCGAATAAGAACTTTCATCTAAAAAATTTTCTGTATAATTATCCTCATCACTCAAATCCCTTTCTGCTTCATTTAAAAATAATCTCTGGAGCTCTGCTTTAGAACGAGGATCAGTAGGTTGGATGATGTTTCGAGGACCAAGTCTTAGAACCATCTGCTAAACCTTGTATAAAAGGGAGGTGCGGTCTCACAGACGTCGCGCTGTGTAAAAAAGCTGAAATATTTAAAAAAGCATCTGCTGAAACCTGCTGAAAAAGTGCACGTAGCACGAAACAGGAAGCTACAGGGTCAATCCATTCGATTAAGCTAGAAATAGAATAGGGGTGACCGAAAGTCCATCTTTAGCTGTCTGACAGACCGTATCTCCCTAGTTAAGAGTTAAAAATAATAATTTATTCTTCCCACTTAGAGAGTTTTAAGTTTCAATTAAACAGATTGTTAAGAGAGAAGATATATATTTAATCCTGACTTACGAACCAAAAGTGGTGCACAGTACATTCACAAAACACTGTATAAATAAACATAGTGTCACAAAACGAAACATATAACATAAATGTCACATTCAGAAATGAGGAGAAAAAAAACCCAAGAAAAACAACAATAAAAAAATTAATATTTAATGCAAAATATTTTCATAGAGAAATTTGCTATAAAAGACGATAAGACTATCTAAAAATATAAATGGGTAATCCTACACGAAATGCCGATAATGCCTTGGAATGAAGCCAAAAGGGTGAGATTGTTTTTCAATTTGTTTCTAAATCTTGGATTATAAGAGTTTTATAAGAACTAGTTTTGGATTTCCATTAAATTGAACACATTTGGCGAATTATTTTGTTCACCATAGCAACTGAGTTTTTTTAGGCTTTTAAACTACTAACAAGGAATGCATCTTTTTTTTTTTAAATTTCGTATTGTTATTTCATAAGATTGAAAAACATGAACATAATCCTCAATTGATCAAAACATGAGTCTCTTCTAAAACAAAAGCGAGCGCAAATTAAAAAGTGTAAATTCTACGAAATAAAAATCGGAAGTTAAAATCCTACTTCGAAGTGAATGCCCCCAAAGAGCAATTTTCTTTAGTCCTAATTTTCACGCGATTGAGAAGTGTTGATGATTACGATTGAATTCCGTAATGACATTTGAAACATTGTTACACACTGTGTATCAAATTAAATTATTAAAATAAACAGGGCCCGACTTAGCCTGATTGGGGACCGGGGCAAAAACTTCTTTGGGAACTCCCTTCTGCTTCATACTAAAGAACCAAACTTTATGGAGGTATTTACATTTTTCACCTCGTTATAGATATATAACAAGAAAATTGAGTAGAACCTAAAATAGCTATAAAGTCAACCCCCTTCCAATGGTCAGACGAAATGTCGTTCTATCCATTTTATTCATTAAAGAAGGAAACATAAAATAAATTTTTTATTCGATTTGCCCCCCCCCACTTCTAATGTGCGATCCCGGGACACCTGCCCAGTATACCCCTTCCTTAGTCAAGCTCTGAAAGTAAGGAAAAACATTGTACAGAAATGAAATTAATATCAATAAAAAGGCAAATTTGGGGGGCTTTGAGAAAATGTAAAAATCACTTTTGTATGACAAAAGTACAGAAAATATGAGCATCAGTTTTTAGAGGCAAGTCATAGCTATAAATAAGCTTATTATCATGCTCGATTGAACATTCAATTTGACACCCATTTCTGACTAAAGGGCGTTTCGGTGAGCCTCTTCCGAGCATTTCTAATAATATTTTGCAGATACTAATTATCTAAAGGATGCATTGAATTAAAGACGTAAAAACGTTTAATTACGCAGTCTGAAATGTTTAATTTTAATATTTAAATTTGACAATTACCATTGAACAATGATTAACAAGAGCGATTTCTTTCGCCCAAATGATTGAATCCTTAGGCTTTAAACGATTAGAATGGAATTCATTTTTTAAAACTGCATCTTGTTATTTGATACAGCATGAATAAAATTGAATCAATCTGGTAGAAATTATTGTGCGGACAAATTAAATACAGTATACACTGCGAAATAAAAAGGAAAATGAAAAATCAGCTATTTCGGAGTTAATGTCCTAAGAAAGCAATTTTTATACCTTAATTTAAGTATTGGCAAAAACACACGACACAATATTTTGATGGGAGAATTAAATTAGTTTGAATTTCTGGGTACTTTTCGGTTTTAATGGCGACCAAAAATGCTAAGAAAGAATTTCACCAAATTATAGAAATGTAGTCAATTGAACATATTACATCTATACTTATATAAAGCTCAATGTGTGTGTGTGTGTGCGTGCGTGCATGCGTGCGTGCGTGCGTGTTGGCACTCTACAGACCAGACCATTCAACATACAGCTATCAAATTTGGCACATGCATACCTTGGAGGTTGTGAATGTGCACTTGGGGGGTCCCTTTTCTTGATTTTTTAATTAGAATTTTAATTATTAATTAAAAACTAACTTTCCCGCCAAAAAGTCTTTTCATTTCCCCACCGCCAAATGAGTAAAGCTTCAGTTTTTTTTCCCACGCTAAAGAGGATAGGCTTAAGAAATTTTCGGCAGATTATTTCAAAGGATTCTGTTTATTTTCTTAATGTTTTATGTATTTAAAATTAAACATTGTTAATTAATCGATCTTTCAGATAGATTCATTCGGAAGTACTTTTGAATTAAAATAAAACAGAATAAAGGAAATTAAAAATTTCTAATCTGAATAGCGTTATCCCAACTGTTGTAGAAAATTCACGCAATTGTGTTACCATAATAGGCGTTGAAAATTCACGCATGCGCATTGTGTTCTGATTGTTGATAACTATTTTCAACGGATATTGAAGATTTAATATGTTTTCGATAGATTATTTCAAACGATTCTGTTTATTTTTTTTTTTAGTGTTTGAGGCATTTGAAACTAAATGTTAATTAATCGATCTGTTTATGATGAATCCGAGAAACTTTTGTTGGAAACTTCTTGAGATATTATATAAATTAATAAAAATATTTTTTAGTGCCCATAAGGTTAAAATACTGAGCGACTCTGTTTTCAGTACTCATATTTAAAAAAAAAAAGTGCTTCGTTTCAGGACAAAAAATATTATATTTATTGCAGTTTAATCATTTCCACTTGAATTTAAAGCATAAATTCTGCTGGAGCTAACAGAAAATTAGAGAGATACATATTACGTTATGGCTGAAGGCCTTTATAATATTTCGAGTGAATTATATGACTATTAAAATTTGAAGTTTTAAAATATTTCAATGAAGAAGCAGTTAAAATGGGAGTTCCATAAAATATTTAATTATAAAAATTTTAACGTGCATTAAGATTGGCAAACCGGCTGGTTGCCAAAGGCGGCTAGTATATAATAAATATGTGCATAAAAATAAACCAAATCAGTAATCAATCAATTGCGAATCACATTAGTCAATAAGTACTAAGATCGATTTCTATGACACATACGGTAGCGTTATATTATATTATATAACAGAGACAGAGAATATGTAAGGTAAAAGTTACTTTTCAAGATCACTTCTCTGTTTTGGAATTCACAAAAGTTGAGACAATTCCTGTCACTAACTTGCAGCCTCTTTCAATTCCTTATTCAGTATCCAACTTTCTCTCTACTCTCATTTTAACAATCATGCCAAGAATATAAAATCGCTGAATCTATCATAGGACTCGTGAGACATTCTGCAAGTATTTTATATACAGAAGGGAATGCTACGGCAATGCCCTATCAGTTCCACTGGCTGCTATAGAGATATCTCTAAAGTAAGGAAGCATGGGGAAGACTAAAATGTTATCCATTCCCCAGATAGAAAAAAGGATAAGAAGCAAAAACCATTTTCTACCGTTTTCGTCGCCCAGACTAGCAAATCATCAATCTTCGTTCCTTTCCACCTACCCTTCCTTACATACAGAATTGGTAGAACTGATGGTTCCTTATCAGGTAGACAAAGACTGAGGCATTCATTCTGCGTAGTTGAGGGGACCAAGAAGAATTTCCGTCCCCCTGCCCAGGGGCAAAGAGAGCTTGCTGACGCTGAAAAGGTAATAGGATCCTCCAGTTGGGATCGACTAAAAGAAGAGACATGGAAAAAATATCAAAAGAGATAAACAGGAATTGTCTCCTTCCTTCTAATGGAGTGGTGTCCTTTTGTGCGCAGGTATTATTTAACCGATCGCTTGTCGCGCCAGATTCTGCTAACGACGTCGATGCAATTTTCATGAAATATGTATTTCTTAATAATAATGAATCAGACATTTCTATATATATGTGAACAGAATTTCGTTTATACCGTCGCCTTTGATGACTAGCTTGTTTCCACAGAATAATGACTTTTCTAGCTGTTTAACTATTAATACAAAGTACATTTATTACAAATTCACCAAATAATTTAATGAAACACATGAATTAAATCAAATAATCTATAGAAACTTACTTTTCTGGCAAATACTGTGGTTTAAACTTATGATCAATGCACTATCGCCAAAATTCAATTACAATTTCAC
>JAPMOR010089006.1:407064-462720 GCA_026543865.1 Argiope aurantia | reverse complement strand
ATTATTTTACGTCCGTGTAATGTGTGACCGTCTGCTGGTGTGTACTTCTGCGTGCCTGTAATGATTCATTAACACATAGACTCATATCGATGAAATTAAGTATGCAATCTTGTGACTACTACTGTTATTTTATGTCAAATTTTGAAATTAATCTGCCGTCGAAAAGATGTACAAGATACACTTTCTCAAGATAAATTCATCAAAAATTTCAGATTTACACCAAAAATCTATAATTCGGAACTATCGTTCAGAAATGCCAGGCCACAATTTTAAATGGAAAGGGACCTTTATTGAAAAATATACGAGAAAGTTTCGGAGAGACATTCCTGCTTCTTGTAAACAATCTGAACCATCAATGTTTAATTTCGAATAACCAAATAAAAACGCAACATTGAATTCTTTCCATCGTTGCTTCGCATCGTGCATTTTTATTTTTCATTCGGTTTCGTGGTAATATTATTTCTTTTTCACTGCTTCATGTATGAAATTCTGCATATATAATTTCAGAACTTTTCACGCCACATGTATTTTTTACTATACTATGTTTTAAAGTTTTGAAAATAGAAAGATGTTTTCTAAAGATATTCACAAGTCACTTTTAACTGTTGAATACACACTACCTACAGGATAATTACTTTATAAATTTCCAACAGAAAATAATTTATAAAGTTGTGATGAGTAACAAAAGCTGTTTCATTTTATAAAATGTCTTTTGAATAAAATTTGTTATGGAGTATTAAACATCCACATACATTACGGAGTGGTCACAATGTACGTGGATACTTAATATCTGATTACCAATATCAGGTAATCTCCTGATAACTTCTTATCATTACGAATTACCTATCTCTTCATGATTACCTATTATTAATGCGAAAGAACCATTGAATTTAATACAGTATAATTTTTATTATGGAATAGTCGTGTTCTTAATTTTTTTACTCCAACGGATTAACCCAATTCATATAGAAACAGTGATTTGATATTCAGTTTTTATCGAAATGACGTCTATGATTACCCGATATTGCTCCATCTGATTATTTTTCTTTTCAGCCAACAAAACGTGTAACCGTCTGCTGATGAAATGCAGGATAAAATAGGAGCAATGCTAGTTAAAAATATGAAAAACTCATATCAAAGATCATAGATGCTTCTCTAGTCTGACAGTCAAAATAATGTAAAAAATGTGGAGAAAACTATAAAAATATCTTGACATTCCAGTGTGATTCCAAGGGAGCTCATAAGGAAATTTAATGGCATATGTGATTTTATTAGAAACTTTATATTCATCTTTATAATATATTGACATAATCATATGTCAAATTATAATAATTTTTGTCATAATATTTTTGGTAATTAATCACTGTAATTGTCGTATTTGTAAAAATCAAACTTTTTTGCAGACCTTAAAACATTTAGAAATACAAGAAAAGTTTTGCAATTCCAAATTATTCACACTGCTGAACGTAACATATTTTGCAACTGCATTGAGAACCATTTGAGAACAATTTTACTCTTCTTGAAAAAAAATCAAATAGATGAAACTAACTATAAGAAAAATGACTGTTTCAAATGTTGAAGAATAATTCATATGAAAGTTAAAGAAAGTGGAATGATGAATATTCATGAAATCCAAAAGAATCCATCATTTCGAATCGGATTCCCTCTCTTCAATATTTTAAAAATTTATTTTCATCTTGAACTTTTAAACCGAATACTTATAAAAGTAACTCTTCTTTTCTCAAAAAATATTCGTTCAGAAAAAGATTTGTGATGTTCTAAAGTATGTGTGTGTGGTTTTAGGAACATATTAGGATCTGAAATGCTTCCAAAGATATTTAAATTAAAAAATAACAGAGAAATAAAAGTTCTTAAGGTGATAGATAGAGATTTTCAAGTAAAGTGAGTTTTTTTAATCTTTACAATTAGTTAAGAAAATATTATTAAAAATGTAAAAATGCTTTCCGGAATTTCTCTTTAAACTTATGTAGTTACATACAAGGGGTGTTCAGATGAAAAGATACGAAACCTCGTAAAAACGTAACTATTAAAATATTTGCCTATGCCTCTATGGGAGAACGTAGCAAGACATCTAGGGATGCGACTGGAGTCTCCGGCGTAGATCGGAGCATGCGCGTGCGCCCGCATGCGCAGGAGAGATCAGAGGCTATTATAAAGAGCGCCGTCCAATTAACGTAGAGTGTTGAATTCCTCGAGCGCAGAAGAACCATTAACTCCGATGTGTACCGTGAGACACTGCGAAGACTACACAGGTCCATCAAGAACAAAAGACAGGGTCTACTTACGGAGGGTGTGTTTCTGCTCCATGATAACGCGCGTCCACACGTCTCCAGGGTCACACAAGTGGGACTGGCCAAGTTCAAGTGGGAGCAGCTCGACATCCACCCTACAGCCCGGATACGTCACCCTGCAATTTTCATGTGTTTGGTCCCCTGAGAAAAAAAACATCTGAAGGGAAGCCTTCAATTCAGACGGCGAGCTCAAGGATGCTGTGAAGGAGTGGGTCTCGTCACGGCCAAAGGAATGCTGGGAACAAAGAATCCTTCGTCTCGTTAATCAATGGGATCGTTGTGCTCCAGCTAACGGTGTATACTTTGAATAAAGTCTTCATTTATATCCACAATGTCGTTTCGTACCTTTTCACTTGAATATCCCTTGTATGATTAAAATTCAACAAATTAGTACTCAACAAAAATTTAAGTTTGAAATATGTAGTATAATTAAATTTCCTTTGAAGAAAAGTTAATGTAAAAGAGATTTTCAGTTGCAGTTTAAATAGAACAAATGCATGTATTGTTTTCCTTTATAATGAATGTAGTTCCAGAATGTATCACCATTTCTTGCAATTATCTAAATGATTTCCTTTAGTTGCTAACTTTGATCCTGATAGTTTCAGAAGTTCTTTAAATAAGGAAAGGAAAAATATATTTATTTTATTTAATTATAATCTAGATTTTTAATTGAAAAATAATAATAAATAATTTAAAAACACACTTTTATTAGTGTATTATAATGCAGAAAATAACTTCTATCAAAAATATGTGTGCGAAATCAAAATTTTAAAGTTTGAAAATATTCTTAAGCTCTTTAAATTCAAAATGTCTTCTCGTATAGCTAGGAAAGTGACGTGTCTACTGAATTACAAGGAAAAAAAAGAAATCTCAAAATTCCAAGTTCAAAAATTTACGCTATACCCTAATTAGAACATAGATAAAATTTTTTGGAAATTAAAATTATATGTAAATTCGCTGAAAATATAAGAGATTAAAATTATGCACTTTCTGACATTTAAAAATTGCACGTTTAAAATTTAAAAATGCATCTCATCTTCACCCCCCACCCGGCGGATTGAGTTTTTCATATTTAATAGCATTATTTTTGTTTACTTTTTTTTCGTTGCTTAAATTCACTCCGCAGTTGCTTAACTCGGAAAAATGATATGATACTAACAGAAAATCTATTTTTCAATTTCAGATTAAATATTTTTCAAGTAATAAAATGTTCTTGATTTGAATGTAAATATCTCCACTAATTTTGAGCTGTATTTCTTTTTTTTTAAAGTTATTTTTATAATTTCCTAATTTCTTTACTTTTTTGCTCGGGGCTCTGAAAAATACCTTGATTATTTCAGCACATTCATTTTATAATAGATACGTGTTACTTCCAATTTTACTGGTTAGAACGACCTACAAAGTGGCAAAGCTTGCATCATTACTCACATAATAAATCACGTTATCATACATTCAGATTTTATAATCTTAGTTTTTAAATATTTTATTCATCTTACTATAATATCTAATTCATTCAATAAATTTTACCCCTTTAATTTTGCCTTTGCTTTCACTTTTTGATGAAAAATGTTAACAAGTATACATGAATAATAAGTTCTTGTTTTTTTTCTTCAAAAATCTTTAAATGATTCATTAATAGGTTCATTCATTTAGGATATTCAAAACGGTATTATTGTTAGTTTTATTTTGTTTATACTCGTTAACATTACAATTATTTAATTAAAAAAAACTATATGTGCTTATAAAAGCCTGAAAAATCTGGAATTTTTTGCGAAACAAATACAATCCTTATAAATAAACAAATTACATATAACAATCCAGAATTAGAACTTTTTCTATTATTTCCTATTTACCTAGTTCTTTAACAAGTAATAATAGTGAAGCTTCCTTAAAACGATTGAAATAGCAAACAACTAGAAAAATTACTAAACAATTTAATAGTATTTCATGGGAGTAATATCTTTCTACCTTTTAAAGAAAAAAGCCCAGTGTAGTCGATCAAGAAGACAGAAGTTCCCGCCATTTTTTCCTCGTTTCTTTTGTTTGCTGAGGTTACTCCAGAGAAGTGAAATTGTCTTTTGATTCTTTCAGTTCTCGAAGCCATCAATGAAATATGAAGGAGATTTTACGACAGTCTCGCCTCGACATGTTCCATCTAATAGTTCGCAGAAGTCACGATTGGAAATTTTATGGCTTTTACGTACTTTTTTTTACTCAGATGGTAAAAGGTAAGAATGTCTTTTGGGACACTGTGAACGATGAAATAGAACTATTTTCATTTTATTTCCGTTGCCCCGATTCTTTTTTCTTACCTTGTTGCATTGTCGGAAATGGTTCCGTAAGAATTTTCGTCTAAATAGAAGTGTGACTTTCTTTTTTCTTTTCAGTTTGTTTTATTCGGATTTTAGAATTAAAAGCAACATTAAATCATTTATTCAAATCATTATGTTTTTTTTACAAAAAAAATGAACTTTGTGAAATTAAACAGAAAAAATATACGAGCATGGTAAATTATCTATTTATTCCAAAACAGTAAGCAAACAGTACTTGTATTTTATTCTTTGAAAAAATATATTTGGATTTTTTTTCTACTTTCAGCATATGAATTAAAATAATATTTTTTAATGTTTTTATACATATATTATTTTATACATATTAATAATATTTGGCCTCTCTTGATGAAATGTACCATACGTGCTCTTCAAGGCAAGAAGAAGGTCAATATAAATTTTTGAAGTGCAAATATTAATTAAAATACAATTAAATTAAAACTTAAACAGTCGATTATATTTTTTTTAGCCGTATCTTCCAAAAATATTTTCTTACAAAAATACACTATCTTCAAACTCAAAAACTTACCGTTATATTTCCGTACAATTTGTTTTATCATTTTAATAAATTTTCAAATTTAATTTGAAACAAAATTTGTATTAAAAATTTATTATTATAATAAATGCCGATCTTAATTTTATTATTTAAAGCATTTAATTTTGAGCTTTTGCTAATGTTGAAAATACGAGTTAAAAAAATTACCTTTTAAAAAAATTAACTCTAAAACAGGAATTTTACTTCTACACTGCGTAAAAAAAGTAAAAGGACAGTGTCTTTTTGCCAATTAATATCTCGTATTTTCTCCTAACTACCAGATATTTATGCAGATTTAGTTTAATGACCCTTGTTTTCATTTTAGGCAAAAATTAAACATCTACCACTAATATTATTAAGAAAATTAGTATATATAATTTCCGGTACGTGAAAAAGTAGGACATTTGCTAATATATCTAATTTATTGAGTTGTTCTTTATTTAAATAGTGATTTTGTACTTTGTTTATAGTTTTCTGTCATAAAAAATCTAATTTGTTTAAAAGTTACGTTGTTTTTCCCTTCTCAGAAATGCCTAAAGGAATACCATTGAACGATTTGCAAAAAGGACAAATTTCCACATATCAAAATGATGGTAAAGGTGTCAGAGAGATTGCTCTATTGTTGCAGGTGAGCCCCAATACAGTTTCAAACTTTATCAGAAATCTTTATAAAAATGGAAATAAAAAGAAGACTGGTAGACCGAAGAAGTTAACACCACGTGATGAAAGAAAACTTGCTCGTGTGCTGAAGAAGAACAAAGGAAGTGTTTCAAAGGCAAGAAATCAAGCAGGACTTAATCATGTGACAAAACAAACAGTTTACAACTATATTAAAAGATCTAAAAAATTCATTTTCAAAAAACTGAAACATCATCCTAAGTGGAAACAAGCTCTCATTGATAACTGTTTAGCGTGGGCTAAGGAGCACATGTCCTGGACTACAGAATGGACTTCTGTGATATTCTCCGATGAAAAGAAATTTAACTTAGACAGTCCAGACGGATATCAGCACTACAGGCATTGTCTGGTGACTGAAGGCGAATACTATTCAACACGACAAATGGGAGGAGGGAGTTTAATGGTTTGGTTGGCTGTTGGATACGGAGGAAGGACAAGTCTGTTTTTCTTAAATGGTAGGCAAAAACACACAAACTACATTCAAGTGCTGAATTCCGAGCTTCAACCTTATGCCTCTGACATGGGGGGGGGGTGAAGAGTGGAAGTTTCAGCAAGACGGAGCTTCCATTCCCACAGCGACTGGAGTCAAAAATTGGTTCCTAACAAATAATGTGGATGTTTTACCATGGCCAGCCAAAAGTCCTGACCTTAATATAATGGAAAACATCTGGGCAATACTAGTTCGTCGAGTTTATGTTGATGGAAGTCAATTTGATTCGCAAACTCAGCTTCGAGAAGCATTGAATGACTAGTGGGACAATTTTTATCAAACTGAAATTCAAACTCTATACAATTCACTTCCAAACAGAATATTTGAAGTTATAAAGGCCAATGGGAAGACCATTTCTTATTAAAGTCACTATTTTTACATTCATCATAATGCTGTCCTTCTACTTTTTTTACAAAGTTTCAAAAAAGAGAAACTATTTTTGTTGCCATTAATATTTTATGTTTGAACATCATAATTCTGATGTTAAAATTGTATTTTTTAAAATATTTGTTAAATGTTTCTAATAAAAAGTTTTAGCAAAAATAAAATATTTTTCGGTTATTGTTAAAAAATCAAGTGTCCTTCTACTTTTTTTACGCAGTGTATTATTATTTCGTAGTATATCATTTATTTCTTAATTTTATAGCACGCGCAATAAATAATTTGTAGTAGAAAAATGCAATTCAATTCAGACTTTTAGTCATAACATAAATTTATATATATCATTTTAGAATTGACTAAAATTAAAAATAGTTTAAATGAATGAATTCTATATTAACAGTTTAAATGTTATGAAACCCAGTATCTCCAATAAGCTGTGAACAAGCGCCGGAGGCTACTTATTTATAATAAAATCAATGCAACAATGTTTTTATACTTGAAATGCTGTATTGTTCAAAGACTTTAGTAATCTTTTTTTCAAGAGAATATCACCTTCGAAAGCTTTATATAATACAATCTTATTCTATTTTAAATGAATTTAAAATTAAGGAAGCTAACCACTATAAGCATTACGTCTATGTTTAAGTTTTTAAAAAACTATTTTAATATGAAATTTTGCATAGATTTGAATTTTTAATTCGAATTTTTTTGTCTACTAAAAAAATACAATTGTTCCAAAGCTTTAAGAATGCTTTTGTTATATTTAAATGCATAAAACTTCCAAACGTCAGATGTGGATTACAATTTTTGTTTTGTTGCATTTGAAGTTAAATTAATATTCTTGTCTTCGGTTTTATTAATATAAAGATTATAGACAAAAAGGTGTCCTGCTTCTATCGAAGTTGAAAATTTTTAAAAAGTAATGATCCTAAAAAGTAATTGATAAATTAAAATTTTTTCTTGTTTTAATATATTTATGTTTTGACTAATATTTTACTAAAAATGTTTTCTTAGTTGAATGAAAAAAAATCTCAGAACAGTTTCATGACAATTGGTATAATTTTCTTTTTAAATATAAAGTGCCCCAACTATTGGTTTAAATACAAAAATAATAATAACAATAATAATTTAATCCTATGAGGAAAAGGTGCTTAATTTTAGTTGTTATCACAGAAATTTGTTCATTAATTTAAAAAAATCTGCATTATATGAATACCAATTTAAAACTACAGAAAAGCTTATAATCAGAATTTAAAAAAATAATTTAATGTTTTGTTTGAATCATATAAATTATCATAAAACATCACAAACATGAAATATTTAAAAAAAATCACACATTAAAATATTTGTACATTCTTAACAGAAGATACTGTCAAACAACCTAGTGCCTCATTTAAACACCCAAATTTTACATACTTTTATTTCAAAAATTTATTTTTAGGAACTGCTTAGCTCTAAAGGTGTGATTTATATGTGTTTTGAAATTTTTATGCAGCAATTTTAAAGTCTATTTGAATTTATTTTTTCGCTTTGTTTAAAAAAAGAGAACTTTTATTTTGCCAGTAAATATTTTGGTACTTCAGTTCTCAAATAAAAACATAAACATGATATCTAAATATCCAGAAATTTCGATTTCGTGTTCTGGTTTTTGATATCAAATATGGTAGAAAAACCTTTTTCCTAAGTTAGAGTGGAAACTTATTTTGGGGTACGGAAAAGAAATCATTTTAAAAGAACGAAGAGTTTTTTCATGGAAAGTTACTAGGTGTAAACAACTTCGGTCTCAGCTCTATATTTATTTTCTACCTGAATATTTTAACATTAGTATCAATACATGAAATTCAACAATTCTATTAAACTTAAATGTGTACCATATGGACTGACTTTTATCCTATTAACGATATCTTAGACTTGAATGCCGCAGGTAAATTAACAGAAATTTAATAGGAAAAAAATGCATATTAGTAAAAGGCTTAAGAAATGGGATAAATATAATTTCTTGCATTTTAATAATACATTGAAGGATTTCTCCCCTTTCTTCTTTATTAGCACATCGTATATATGGTTATCTATTAATTAGAGACCAAAAACATTAATTAGGAAGAAAAGCTAGTGTTGCACGAAGTGGTTTTACATTAATACTGATACTAAATAACAGATATTGCGGTAAAATATTTCCCATAAAATGAAGCGATTCTGATAGGCTGCATGAAATTTAAAAAATTTGACAGAGGATTTTTGTATTCTCATGAAAAACTTTTACATAACAATCCTATATTATTTATGTTACTATGTTATATGTTAATATTTTATATAATATTTTATTTATTGACACTTATTTGATAGATACAGGAAATCATATCTAACCTAACACATTTCATGTGTTGATTGTTGCTCGTGAACAAGACACGAATATTAATTCATTTCGATACATCAGCAGGTAATCAGTTAAAAGTGTAATAAATGAATTTTGCTGAATATATACTTAAACATCCTACGCCTTGTGTAATCTCGTGGACATCTAAGTCATGGTTTGCGTCGTATTTCTTCAACGTAAAGATCATTTGTTGGTATATAAGTCGATTCAATTTTTGGGCCGTGGTGTCCTGGTGGTAAGGTCTCGGTTTCGAAACCGGAGGGTTTCAGGTTCGAGACCCGATTCTACTGAAGAACCGTCGTGTAAGGGGGTCTGTTTCACGTTAAATCCGTCCTGACCAAACGTCCTCCCGCTGGTGTGGTGTGGAGAGGGGGGTGCCAGCTCAAGTGTCGCCCTCGTCATCTGACCGCGGCTCAAAATTACGAGGTCCGTCCCAAAATAGCATTAGTGTTGCTTCAAACGGGACGTTAATATAACTAAACTAAACTAAACTATTCAATTTTCAGTGAGTTTTGGTAGAGGCTCGGCACGAACTGAAATTCAGAATTATTCGTAACTCGTAAATTATTCGTGATTGAAATGATCGTTTCCATAATCTTATTGCAATATTTCAGGAATGTAATTACTAATTTTAAGCAAGATTTCTATCAAATTCTTTATTGTGTCATATTAAAAATAAAACCTTTCGTGGAAAATATAGTAGGATAATTTAATTTATATCACACATACAAAAGAAGTAACAAAATGGCAAAGCACTTCCAAATAATGCACATGTGCAAAGACAAAATTAACGTTGCTCGATGCCATAATAAAGCAATTAAAGTTTTGAAGATTTTTAAAAATGAAAAGTTGAAGAACGAAGTTTTTATTGTCAAAGGGTGATTTCACAAACATCGATTCCTTATCAATTTAATTAATTACAAATAAGAGCATGAAAAACATGCGTTTAGAAGAAACACAGCCTTAATAATACATATAAAATACAGCCTTTATAATACATATAAAAGTAACTTTAACCGGTTATCGTCCCCTCCGAAAGCTTACGGATAAATCTGAATGACCGTCCCACCACGACAGCAACACTTCTATTTCTTGTGTACAGCCGGCCACTTCGCCAGCACTGAACGTAGCAGTATCGACGACGACACGGCAGCAACATTGGCAGGGAACTATGATTGAGTTATAAGGGCCATCACCGGCCACTCACAACACTTCCCATGGGAATTGATAGGAAATAGTCTACCCGTCCCCTCATTTTTGTACTCATCCGGGTGGTGAGAAACAACCACCATACCGGAAGTTTCTCATCGTTATTTCTGTGGTGCCCCAGGTGGAATACTTATTAGGATAAAAGTTCCTTACAAAATTAAATTATTTATATGGTCATAGGTTCATAAAATTTAATTTTCATTTCAAGGCTCATTTTTTTTTCTTTTGCAGAATATATTCATAAGAATCTAACATTGTTTTTACTTATTAATAGGAACTGCATTAGATCTGATTACTTCGAAATTTTTAAATTATTTTTGCAATTGAACCTAGATTTATTGTATCTCTATTTCTCTACTTTATAATTAATAATTACATATTCAGTTGTGAAAGGAACAGAAGAATTAAAAATTAAATATGGTTAACGAGTTAACATTGAATGGGTTAATTACAATTTTATGAAAATCAAAATGATAAACAAAAATGATTGATTCATATTCTAAAATTTTTGTTGTTTGCACAAAAGAAATATCACAAGAGAAAGCAAGCTTTTGTTTCCTATCAGAAATATGAAATAGAATCCATCTCTATGATCCTGAATATAAGAAGGACTATATTTCGAATTTGTTTCTTTCAATACTTGCGAGATGGAAAAAACATTTTGCCGGGGAAAATGGAAATTTTCAGCATCTTATCTGCATTTTAAATTGTAAAAGCCCTGTCATGCAACCCTGTATTTTAGATCATAGCTGAATATGACGACAACCAAAACTATAAGTTCCATCCCTTTGCTTTCAGAGTTTCGGTTTGACAATTCTTTTGGACAAATATATAAAAAAAGGATGATTCAAAATTCCACGCACAAACTCTAAAGGTAAAAATAGAGAAGGAAAACAAATCTTATTTATATTTTAGTATACTACACGATGCACACTTATACATTAGTAGAACACAAGAAATTCAAGATATACAAGACAAAAACATACAAGGAATAAATAAAGATGTTATAAACTTTTGTTCGAAATATTGTGATATAATAATGTTTAAGGCTTCATTCCACAATATTTTTATCTTCATGTTTCAACCATGTTCATGACTCATCAACTGTGCTATGTGCATCAGCCATTTGCAATTTGTACATAAAACTATTTAAATAAGATATTTTGAAGAAATAAAGACAGGCTATAAGCCTTATCATGTTAATAACAGTAAAAAAAAAGATTATTCTTTAGAAACCCTAAAGTAACTATTTTTTTACAACATTGTACTGAAAAACGTTTTGTAGTGAAAGCTGTCATGAAGAAATAATATTTGATAGAAATTTAATAAAACAAAAATATTATTATAGACTGGGTTTAAATTAATTTAAAAAATACCACCATGTCATTGAAGAAAAATGTTAAAAATTCGATTAACCTTTAATAAATTGCCACGTAGATACTTTAGTGTGGAACGCAATGACACACACAAGAAGTAGAGCTAAACCAATTTATTAACTCAACTCTGAACTGAGAACACAGTGACTGAAAAATCCCCCTGCTTTTATACTAGCAGGGAAAATTCCAGAATACTTTTCCGGAGACAGTAAGAAAAGTCCAGAACACTTGTCTGGTAAACTAAAGAAATGTCCAGAATCTTCTGGAACATAAAATCAATTAATTAAATATTTACACAAACCGCGAATCGCATTATCTCTAGCGGGATTCGAACTTACGATCTCTTGATTATGAGATCAGTGCCATGACCATTCGGCCATAGATAACGGAATGTCTTTTTTCAATGCGACAATATAATTAAAATTTTGAATAATTCATTCTTTTTTTTTAGCACCTATTATCCAAGAAGTAAGTATGCGCTAAATTTAGAAGTAACTACTCCCAACTGTCTATCCTATAAAATATCACGCATTACATATCGTGATATTTAGATAATATGTACAATTTTTCTATAACACAATTTACAGAAAATATGCAATGCTTTCTGAAGGAAACTCAAAGTGGTTGAACGATTGTTAGAAAAATTTCCTGTTTCGAAAGCCAAATATTTTTGAAACTCCTTAGTAAATTTTTCACATTTCATTCTCAATTTACTTCGTCAATTTACCTTAATTATAATTATAATAAAGCGTAATTATAAATCACCTTATTTAATTATATGTAGAAATTAATATTGTATTAATTTCCATTTCTAGGTGAAGTGATTTTTCCAGCCTGATTTTTCTTAAAGGTGTTTGCTATGTGAGCGGTTATGGGTCTTAAATTTTTGTATATTTTCTTCATGCATGTTGTGTGTGTGTGGGTATATATGTCTATTTGTGTATGTATTCATATGGGTCTATTTGTGTATATATTCATATGTGTGTGAGCGTTGAATTTATTAATAACGTTATAACTATGTTTAATATATAAATCAGTGAAAATAACTAATGTTAAAAATTGTAATACAAAATATTTTTTGCTACTTTACAAAAAGTGTAGACTTTCAAAGAGTTCGTAAAAGGAGTAGTCTACCAAAGAGATATTTTCCAGATCTTTAAATATATTTAGGTATCTCGAAGAATTCTTACAACTGTGTTAATGGATGTCAGCATTTAAATCTTAGCTGGTTGTCTCTTCTTAATTAGATGAGGTTTAATTTCACTAATACTATTGCAACCTGAAAGGAAAGTGAAAATAGTTGGTAATTTAAAACAGCAAGCACAATAAAGCTTTAAAAATGAAATAATGCTCTTTTCATATATGTTTATTGATTTTTTCCCTCCACTTGCTATCATTTTTTATTTTATTTCCTCTATTCATATTTCCAAAAATTTATAAATTGTTGTATAATAATAGATAAATTTCTTTTTCTCTTAAATTTCATGAAATAATTACAGATGTAGGTTACCTGTGAGATACATCGCCCTATCAATTTCAGATAGCAGTATCCCCAGAACAGATCGCACACCGTCTTGGCCCTGAAAAGCAAGCGAAGACACTTTACAAGTCCGCTGATAGTTATCTGTAAGTGATTTAAGCCGAGTGAGCGTCTCTTGTTTTTTCAGTAGCCTCAACTAGGGCCAAGAATACGACTTAGCTATTTCATGCGTCCCGTTTTTACGATGGGGAGAGGGCACGTTCACACACTTGACAGATAGAACACAGAAGAACAACTATGTCCGAACCGGGGGCCGCGGCGGCTTCCAAACTGGAAGGTTTCAGGTTCGAGACCCGATTCCACCGAAGAACTGTCGTGCAAGGGGATCTGTTGCACTTTAAATCCGTCCTGACCAAACGTCCTCCCGCTGGTGTGGTGTGGTGTGGAGAGGGGGTGCCAGCTCAGGTGTCGCCCTCATCATCTGACCGCGGTTCAAAATTACGAGGTACGTCCCAAAATTACCCAAGTGTTGCTTCAAAAGGGACGTTAATATAACTAAACCAAACCAAACCAAAATGTCCGAACCCGGATGCCCAGATCACGGGAAGGCGCGTTACCCCTATGCCAGGACGTCGGCATTTCTTTTTTGTTCGAAACTTACATAAACTTATGGAATAAACAATGTGTCTAAATAATTACATGATGGACATTATAAATTTTTAATAAAATCGTCAGGTGATTTGAAAGCTAATAACAAAAATTAAAATATAAAAAGCAGAACTTATGAATAAAATCAAATCCCTTTAGTAAAACTAGAACTCTAGACAAACAGAATTTTGTTACATGGCTTGCCATTTTGCTTCACAGAAATTTCATATAGACAGTTGTTCTTAACCTTTTACTTTAACCCCTTGCCTGCTGCGGGCGTATATATACGTCTCCCTAAGTCAATGTTTTAACTGCCCCTGGCGTATATATACGTCTCCCTAAGTCAATGTATTAACTGCCCCTGGCGTATATATACGTCTTCCTAAGTCAATGTTTTAACTGCCCCTGGCATATATATACGCCTCGCAACTATATAATATATACGTGGCACTGGGGACCGAATCTCGCAAGTTATCCTAGGCAGGTAAGCGGTTAAAAACCAGTGGGTGTGGTCTGGCTAAAACTTACTCGCATACTCTTTAAAACTCTCCTCGTGAACGCTTTGCATCGTATTGGCTTGCAATATTTAGGAAATATTAACCTTGAGATTAACCTTAGCAATTTTATTGAATCTGACATATGATCCTTGGCGAGTGGTTTGGCAATTTATACCTGGCATGAGTTCACAAATATCCAAAATTCGAATTTGGTTTTTAGACGTATTGTTTCCATGCGATTGAAACTTAATTTTGGCATACAATTGCAGTCGCAAAATAACATACAAAATTTTTAAATTTTACTTAATGCGTTTTTGAGTTATCGGTTTACATGTTTCTGAAAGCACATCCGACAGACGGTCAACCTCTGGTTCAATTTCGTTCGTTCGTAGGCGTCTGCACTAAAGAGGCATCGAATTTCATCCATCGAGATCTCTTTGTTTTGCAGTTATCGTGCTAACTTATATTCGAATAACCGGATAGACGGACTTTCTCTGAACTGATTTTCTCAAAATTTGACAGTAATCTACAAATTTGGTTTAAAGTCTGCGCACCAAATTCCATCCGTTTAGATCAAAGCGTTTGTGAGTTATTTTTTTCACAAAAAGTCAAACAGACAGATGGACATTTTCCAAAAATGTATTTTTTTGAATTCAGGGAGATACATAACATTGGGATTTATCAAAATCTCGAGTTCGAATTTTTTGACGATTACTATACTTCGTGTATAAGAAAGTAAAAAACATCATGGGCAATATTTTTTCAACAGTGTTATTTTCTATAAACTTACAGGATGGTTGAAACCATAAAGAATTGGTCTGCCGACAAAGACGCACTTGGCTCCCCATCTCGCCTCGCACTTGGCTCCTCACTTCCCCATCGCACTCCTCCATCTACATAGATCTCACAGCCAGTACAAAACAAGACAGCAGAATTATCTGCTAAAACATCCAAGTGTCAAAGGAAAAGATATATTTTGCCATGCATATATTTAATTAAAAAGCATGTAAGCAATAATCTTCAGTTGAAAGATTTAATGAAAAAATTCTTTAGTTTATCTAATAAGAATTTTATTATATTTTATTAAGAATTAATTATAAGAAGTTTATCTAATACTATTTAACACAAAATCAAAAATATTAATATCCCTTCTATTAAAAAAGAGAAATAACTTGAGAGTGATTACATAAAAATATAGCCGTATAAAATTAAATGTAAATCATTAAAAATTATATGTATACATATCAAATCCCTTTTACAACAAAGCTAGAGACTCAAAATATCTGTTAGATCTTAGTTTACGAAGTAGGAAAGCTGAGATTCGTTAAAGCTTTTGAAAATATTTTTAAGAATTGAAGGTTATGGCGAATGTATTTATTTTTCTTTCTTATAAAGAGGTGGAGTCATTTCATATCATTCAAATTTTAGCATATAAATTTTACTTTTAAACAATTAAGTATTTAAAATACTTATAAATGCTTGAATACATCTAGGATTTCTAACATTAAGTATCCGTTCGACTTTCTATTTCAGTTTTCATTATTTCACTCCCTTGAATTTTGTCCCTCCCTTTCAAAAAATGTTAGCACTTTAAGACATTAACACGCTTAGATAAAGTTCAGTTTAATAAATGTAAATGATATATAAATGAATTATAAGACATAATGTCTAGTTTCGAGCGAACATTGCAATTTTGAATTGTGATTAGATAACGAAGCAGACATCTGTACTTTCAACAACTTAAAAGAGATAATAAATACGCAGCGGAGCGAAAAAATACTATGTTTATACATAATCAGATAATAAATTGCTGATGGATAGTATGAATAATTGTATCAGCAACAAAAATGATTTAAAAAAATGAATAGGAAAGAATGAAAAACCCAACGGGAGATCATTCTTCCCAAATTTTCTCGCATATTCTGTAATAAATATACTTCCGTGTTATTAACCGTATATCAGTGGAGAACAATAGTTAAAAAAGAGCCTAATAAAGTGTTATATTTGGCGATTTGTTTCGCTATTAATCACTGGGTTGCAGTCAATTCACAAATACAAGCAAAACCGAATACATATTTTTGCTTATTGCTATTTGGAATATACTTTTTTCCTGGTCGATTGATTAAAATTTGATATGAACTCACATGATCATATACAAAAATTCAAATATGTAAGTCATTGCGCATTTGAATTATCATGTTTATATGTTTGAGAAAGTGTAGACAGACAGACAGTGAACCCTTTTACATTCAGGGTTTCAATTTGATACTTAAGACGCAAATACTGTGAAATAGATTTCAAGTACCTAAATTGTTACGATTTTGAATTATCTCGTTTTCATGCATGGAAAAGTGCAAATTCCCTTGACTTATTTGGCTTAAAATTTGAAACGTATCGACACTTTAGATGTTATATCTTTATATTAAATGTTATGTATCAAACTGTCTTCGTTTTGTAATTATGGAGTTAACTGTTGTTCAGATAACCGGATAAATGACTTCTTCAGCATGAATTTTGTTCAAAATTTGATAGAGACATTAAAAGTCCGTGTTAAATCTACAACCCGAATTTCATCCGTCTATCTCAAAGCATTTTTGTGTTATAGTGTTTATACAAATAATTCAAAAAATGTATTTGCATGAAAAGTAGAAATTCGTCAAAATTTCGAATTCGAATTCCTTGATAATTAAGATACTTTCTCTTCGCATATTATGAATTAAAGAAAGTAAAGAAACCTGAATTACTGAGCTCAAATTAAAATATGACATTATTTCCCAACTACGTTATAGTACCTTATTTTGCTAATTAGATCATTCGTGTTTTCCTCGTTTAGTTCGAATTATTATTCTTTTATCGAATGCGGTTTTTTTTCTTTGCTCTCCTTTTCAATAATACATAGTGAGGAAAAATTATTTACTTAAAAGGCATTTGTTATAGTTTTGAAGAATAAGTTTATATTAAACCCTTTGCGCTTAAATTCTCTCTTAATATATCATACTTAAATTCTCCCATTAATAGCTATTGCAGATTACCTGATAAAATTCTTTGGTGAAAGCTTATAAGCCAGTTAACAGATACGCTACCTGAGCAGTTGCTTTTGTATCATGGTCCTGTTACTGGGCTGCGAACCACAAGGTCACAGGTTCTATCCTCGCTCCTCACAATCTTCCACATTGGTGACCTCGGACGATGAACCTTCAACTTTCGTACAGCTGTTGTGGCGCCATGTACCCGCAACCAAAGTCGTTATATTCACTTGACGCAGCAACACAAGGTCGTCAGACTCACTTGACGCAGCAACAGCATCAGTAACCACACACGCTCGCCATAACGCTTAGAGCTACTCAAATGGGTACAGGCGCATTAGAATCAACAGCTAATACATAACCACTCAACAGCCATATCTTTCGTCTCTCCAAATCACTGGTGGGAGAATCTGTGGTGAAAGCTTATAAGCCAATTAACAGCTACGCTACCTGAGAAGTTGCTTTTGTATTGTGGTCATGTCACTCGGCTGCAAACTACAAAGTCCCAGGTTCTATCCTCGCGCATACAATTCGTTTAAGGATCAATGGAAGTTTAGAGACACTCTTCAACCACGCTACATCTTCCCAACTTAAAACGTTATTTATTAAGTCTCAATGCGAAGTGTGATTTCTTATCATTTTGGTCATTGTTAGGTTGTCTGCTGAAGCATCTTCTATATGCGGGGCTCTGAAAAAATGTTGTCATTGTTTAATAATTGGATGCCAGTATACAATCTGGAGCCAACTACATATTTACAGATATCTTCTTGTTTCATTTTTGAGGGATTATTCTTTAATTACAGCCAGTCGCCTCGTTACCACAGAACTAAACTGTATAAATAGAGATTATTGTTATTGGCTGTTAGGAGTAATATTGAAACTATTATCATATAAAAAGCTGAATTTATTCCAAAAACAGGGCAACACGTTGCTAAGAATGAAATATTTGATTTCGGAGCCATAAAGATTTTATTATTTTTAATGTTTTAAGCGTAATATTGAGAATGAAAAAGATAATATCTAAAAATTTCCTGATGGAGATTTTCATTGAATTGAATGGCTACTTCAATTTCTTCAGGGACGATATTATTAAAAAATTAATTACTACTAGTTTTATTTTAAGCTAGTAGTAATATGTTGAAACGCGTGAACAAATCAAAAGAAATTAATTTAATTCTTCCTAATTTTTAACGCAACAAATTTAATACTTTTTTATATAGAAGTATTTTTTTTTATCTGAAACAAACAAACTTATGAATGTGTGGTAGAATTCCACAAAATGTTAAATCTCTTATTGATAGGTTTGAAAAAAATAAGAGAAAAGAAAGATCTAAATGAAATATCAAAATTCCTTTTTTTTTTCTTTCTTGAATTTATGCCTATTCTACAAGTTAATCTTAACAATTTTAAATGAAATATCCATAACATATTAGATGACATATTAGATTATTCATTAACATATTAGATGAAATATCCTTATAATTAACAAAAACTTCTTTTTGGAGTAATATTATTATTTCCGCATGAAATAATCACCCACAGATCTTGTAAGGGGAAATGCCTTATAGATATAATTAAAATTATATTTTATTTTATATTTTGTTCATGTATTTTTATATTTGCTAAAAAAACTATAACGTTCCTCTTTGAAGGAATAAATCAGAATCATTTATGATAAATCCAATGTTTATTAATAGTTTTATAATCCTGAAGTTTATATTACTTTCTAATTTAAATGTTTCTAGAAAAAATATTTCATATGAAGCCCTTAAACAAATAAGCAAATTTCTCATGAACCGTTCATTGGAAATTATTTTCCTGAAATCTTGAAATCGGAGAACAAGAGGATATTATAAGGACCATAGGTCAGCCAATAGATAGGGTTTTGATTTTGCATATTTCACATACAAATTCGCAGGTAATTCAGGAGAAAAGGTGAATATATTCATATATGAAGTACGAATCCCTTAAAGCAGATCAAGCCTCCCCCAATCACATCCTAAAAGGTTTAAATTTTACGATTTATGAGATTTTAAGGAATCCGCTATTGTTTTTGGACTTTATGGAGTCTTTTGGTTTCATGGAGGTGGTATAGCGCAAACAACAACAACAACTCGCCGAAACTCCAAAAGGATTTGATTCGTGATGAGAGAAGATCTATAGCTGTAAACGGCTGCTGATAAAAAATTCGTTTCGCAAATGTGTGAGGATCTTCGCTTTAACCGTCACTTGTTTGCTTCCTTCTTGTTATTGTTCGTCTTTTTTTTTTTTTTTTTTTTTTTTTTGTTAAATGTCTTGGTACTTTTCGTTTAACTGGATGCAAGTGAAAGATCATCAGTTTATTTAGACTTTCGCAAAAAAAAAAAAAAAAATTCTCCAATTTGCGTACAGTTCTAGAGCTGCAACCAACTTGTTTGGCGATGGGTTTTTTTCCGATTTTCTTTTATGGCGATTTTCGCTTGCGCCCGTTTAACCGAAAAGAACTGAAAGTTATAATACAGCCTATTTACAATGGTTGCATCGATTTCAAATCCCACTAAATATGAAATGCTCACTGCCATTCGTTTCCTAAATGTAGACGCTAACTTTCTAATTAACATTCATATTGAAATTGTTATTCGTGTGAAGAAACATGCATCTGTAATACGTAACGAAATGGCATCTTCGATTTTCTGAAATAATCACACTTAAGTATAAATTCAGCAGTAACAACAGGTCTTTCGATCTAGTCTTAATGTAGTGTTTATTGGGGAATTGTTTTTGGATTTGACCAATGTTCCTGGTGAATACAAGAGCAGTATACCATTTCTATTTCATTCATTTCTAACTCATTCACGGACGCTACAAAACAGATTGGCAGCATACAATGAGAGAATTGCATGAATGAATGCTGGAAGTGCCGCAGTTGCAAGTGAAATTGAAATGTTTCGGTGAAAGAAGATAGAATTCTGTGGTTATGTGACGCAAAGGCTTTTATCCTAAATAATATATATATATATATATATATATATATATATATATATATGTATTGGCAACAGGATCAAAAAAATTATGTCTCAAATATTTTATCAAATAACATTGTTTTATTAAAGACGAGCTTTTGTAAGCTCTTTTAATGAAAACTATTTGTACTTCTGTCAACAAATGTACATAAATAACTAATAACAAATGTACATAATATGTACTGATAATCATATAGAAATATCTATTAGGCATATGCAAAAAATTTGACTTCCTGGACATCGGGTAATACAATTCATAATCCATAAATATCATTTTTGTTAGTGCATCAATTTGTTTTGCAGAATTAAAAATTTTAAATCAAAGATTAATGAATTATGAGACCGTTTTTATTGTTTTAACGTATATGAGAAAGAATAATTAAACCATTTCTCCATAATTTTAGTTCTAATAATGCAGTTCATTAACTGGTCTGTCCACTGTTAACAAGTGCTTTGAATCCATTTTCTTCAGCCCAGCTGATAATTTTAATGTACCTTTCCGACCTCTAAATACGTACAGCTGCATCCAAAGAGGGGATGTACTAGATCGACTTGCCGCTACTTCCTGAATAGAAGAGCTGGCCGAAGTACTGAGAGTATAAATTATTCCAGCTTCTGCCACCGCTGAAAAGCAATGTATACGATTATTCAAAATGCAAGATCTATCGAATAATACTATCGAAAAATTAAGAGAAGCAATAACATAAATCATAATAGGCAGTTTTTAGAGAGTGAAACAGGTAGACAATGCACATATTCAATTAGAAAAATATCAATAGTCAAGTAAACAATACAACTGTCCCAAGCAACATATATCATGGGCAATATATTTAAAGTGATTAATTTATGACCAAACGTCCATGGTTTCCTGATCTTAATCCATTGGAATTCTCTATTGGAATCCACCTCAATGCAATATAAAACATCCATCTCATTATATTAATTTGACTCTATGTCTGTTTCACACTCAAAGAAGTTTGCATTTAATTTTTATTAACTTTTTTCTTTTAGCTTTACTTTCTTAACACATAAAAAGTACATTTATCCAGAATATTTCAAATTATAATTTTAAAAATCGATATTGCAAAAAATTTACTTTAAAGGTGTATCAAAACTTTTAGAAAATAAAATTATATATATATATATATATATATAACGTGTAACTCTCCACTTTTTACTAACTCTAAACTATCAGCTGTCAAATGCGTTTTATAGGGTTGCGAACACTTAACTGCACAAATGGTGGCAAATTAAAATGTTGCATTAATTTTCGGCACCCTTTATTTTCGTCCTGAAATAATATATACAGTGGTGGCCAAAATTGTGGACACTTGAAAAATTTTATGCTTTCTAACTTTCTATGCTTATAGAAAATGTATCGTTTCACAAAATGGAAGCACTTACATATCCTATTAAAGGGCATTTAATGCTGATGTCAATATCAAGAGCAAAATTCAAATATTTTCAATACAAAAAAAGTTTAGAGGCAATAATTCTCTAGATATATTAAATGCTGATGACTGCAGTGAGTTACTAGTGCTTAGTAAGGTAGCCCTTATTTTTTATTACAGCTTCACACTGATGTTTCATTGAGATGAAGACAGTTTAAAGCTCTTTCTTCGTTGTTGCGGGATGCCAGGAAACAATTATAGACTCAATTAATCCTCTTTTATTTGATGAACGCTTTCTATATATAAGAGTTTTCAAACGGTGCCATACGTTCTCAATAATTTTAAGTTTAAAACTGTGTCCTGGCCATGATAACAATTCAATGCTCTTTGTACTAATCACACTTTCGATATTTTTGCTGTATGGCAAGGAGCTGAATCCTGCTGAAAAATAAATGATGCATTGTTGGGAAAGAGATCACTGATGGAAGGTGTTAGTTTTGGCTCTAGAATAGTGTCAATGTATTTTCTTGCATTTAATGTCCCATCGATAACATGAAAGAGACCAATACCATCTGCAGACATGCAAGACCAAATCATTACACTAACTGAGTTCTTCATAGTTGCCTGAATGCAGTCAGGATGTAGCTCTTCGCCTATTCTATGTCTTACCTATTTTCGCCATCGCCACCAAATAACAACATCATTGTTTCATCACTTCGTATAACTTGTAACCACTGATCATCTGGCCAATTAATGTGTTCTTTTGTCCACTGTAATTTTTTTATACACTGCTGTAAAAGTTTTCGTTTAATTCTACCTTTTAGTCTAACATCTAATAATCTTCACCTGATTGTTCTTTAACTGACATAAATGTCAGCCAGCATCATTCAATTCACTTCTGGTGGCCGCTGATGACATTCTTCGATCATGGAGACATAATCCTTTTATTCTTCTGTCATGAACAGGTGGTGTACGTTTTTCAGCCATTTCCTGCTTTGTTTTACATTGAATTTGTCTCCTAGTATCGTAAACAAAACTTTCAGGCGTCATATGTAGTTACTGAACCACCCACTTGTTTTGCAATTTCAGCATTGGAAAGATCACATTCATGTAAAACAATAAGCTTAGTTCCCTTTCTAAGTGTCCAATCTATTCTTTTATTTGATGGCATTGCTTCATGATTAAATATTAGAACTATTTACAACAATTAATACTAAATATTAAAAAGCTTAACAAAATTTCTTACTTGTGATTTTATTACATAAAAAACAATCTTCCTTCTGTAGAAAAAAGCACAATAATGACCCGTTCCAACTTTAAATATGATATCATCTTCTTCTGGCAGTTATTAACATTTTATTGGTTCCCAGAATAAGAACAGTGATTGGTCAGGAAAGTTAAAAATTCCAATCAGCTTCATCACTTTATTTGCTATTCAGATTAAATTAGGAATAACTTTTGTTGTATTGAAAATATTTGAATTTTGCTTTTTGTATTGAAATTAGCATTAAATTTTCTTTGAAATGATATGTAAGAGTTTGCATCTTGTGAAATGTAACATTTTCTATAAGCATATAAAGTTAGAAAACATAACGATTTTCAAAAGTGTCCACAATTTTGGCCACCACTGTATATATATAGTTTTAACATATGCACTATGTATATAAAGGTTATAATATAAATCTCATACTAAGCTTAAAAATATTTGTTACGCTGTTAAGTTAAAGAGTTATATAAAATAGTGAATTGAAAATTTTAGAGAGCGTTAATCCCAGTATATCAGCTTGTCGCTATATTCGGTTTGAACATAATAAACTATGATAAAGAAAAAAAGGAAATTTAGAATTATGTGCTATTAAATGTAACATAATAATTAAAATATCGCCTATAATAATTTAACATAATAATTAGAATATCGCCTATAATAATTTAACATAATAATTAGAATATCGCCTATAATAATTAGAATATCGCTCCATAATTATAATTGTTATTATCAAAACATAATATGTGAATGCTGACTACAGCAAATTCTTTTTTACTGATAAAAACTATGCACATGAAAAGTCACTTGTGATGTTAATTAAACTTCTAAACTGAAAAATATCGATTTTCATTAAAATTTTTTTTCATATAAATAAAAATTATACCGAAATAATTAAAAACAACCTGCTAAAGGCTCGAAGATTGTCCCTGAGTTTAATCTCCCTCTCTGCCCCTGGCTGTAGAAAGCATAAGTTTTACGATCCAACGCATCCTTAGCGTATTCTTCAAAATCTCTCAAGCACAGCATCTCCGAACGCTTTCAAATTTTTCTCCTCCAGGGTCTCTGAAAAAAGAACCCAACCATAAATTTTAATTACGCATCACTTAATATTAATGGCGCAAAAATTAAACGGAGTAATTAAGCAAGCGAGAAGCAACTTAAAACGTCGATGATAGTAGGATCGGCAAGTATATGTTCCAAAGAAACTTCTTGAACACGTTAAGTGCATCGCATAATGTAATGACTACAAAGAGAGTGAATCCATTATTTAATTTAGGCTTTATTGCGCTATGGTAATGGTCACTCTAGGATAGTTTAGGTGTAAATAATTAGGAGTTTCTGACAGCTCCGAAGTCTTTTAAGATTTCAAAAAATTACTTCTCTTTACGGAATGATTAAGATTGATCCCAGATGTATGGTCTTTGTTAAGATAAAATCATCAAATCAAGTTTTATTTAATTTGATGGAAGAACGAGCACTTAAGGGATTTCTTTTTCTTACACAAATAAAAAAGTAAATTGCTGCGCTTTGGGACAGACAATTGAGCTGGTGTTTTGGAAGGTCGGTTGGTTGTATGGGGAACACTTGCTGGAAATTCCTTCTGGATATGAATAATCAAGAATGAAGTTCCTACATTATTTTATATCGTATTCTTTTTATTATTGCAGTAGCACAATGACATTTTGGAATCATACAACACAAGGATTTAGCGATTAGGAAGAGAGCGTATGAGCGGTCATGTCCCAGCCTTAAAGACAAGACAAGGAGAGTAACCCAGCAGAGAGAGACAAAACACATACGCAGTTAAATAACTTTTAAAGTGAAATAACTTAATTACAAAAAATTTATATCATGTCCTAAACTTTAATACTTTTGTGTATATATATATATATATATATATATATATATATATATACAAAAGTATTAAAATCAAGTTAATAGGAAAATCAAATAAACCAAATAAAAAAACCAAATAAAAGAGAATCCGGCCTGAAGACTTTCTCAAGGTCACCCTCAGGCAGGGATTCAAAAAAAAGGATATTTCTGTGAGGGAATGCACACAAGAATGTCTAACAATGATTCCTTTACATTTAGAATTAAATCTTTTGGATAGCAATTAGTTACAATATTAGTATTGTCGAAGTTAATCAAAAGTAGGTCATCAATATATCTCCACCCGTTTATTAAATTATATTTAATTACTTTTTTCTCATAGTAATGTAGAAAAATATTAACCAAAGCACTTGAGAAAGCTGTTCCCATTGGAATGCCCTTAATTTGTTTATAAAAATTAATACCATTAAAAACGTAATTTTCAGTAATATTAAAATTACATAACTCAATCCAGTTATTTTTAGGAATGATATTTTAATTTAAATATTCGTCATAGATAAAAGTGCAGATTCTAGCAGAAACGAATAAAAATCAACTTGAGGCTACTTTTCTGGATTTAAAAATCGAAATTGTTAATGATAAAACAATAGTTGGTATATACGATAAAAGGGATGAATTCCACTTCAAAATAACAAAACTATGTAACTACCATTCCAATCTAAACTCTAAAATTTTCAAAAATCTAATTTTCTCACAAGTTTTATCACAAGTTTTGTAACAGGATCAAAAGGGTTTGCAATAATAAAAATTCCTATATTGAAGCATCAAACAACATCATTAATAATTTAATTAAAAATGAATTTCCTAAAAATTACTGTAATGTCAATTTTTTGATTAAACAAGGTATGGTTTTGGATTGATTCTTAGGATTAAATAAAAAATAGAACTTTCCTTGCATATTATATCACTCAATAGGGGGCGCTGGGAGCTTACAATTTTTACCTAAATTACCGTTAGCTTTGTGTTTTTAATAAGCGGGAATTACAACCAGTAGCTTAAAATTTCCTTGACTGTTGATGGTATGTTCTTGCCTTTTCGTTTTTTCTTTAGTGTTATTTTAAGGTTTTTTTGGTTTTTATTGTTTTTTGTTATTGCATTTTTACTTATTAGTGGTTTTTCTTCTAATTTGTCATGTTGTGTTTTCCTTTCTGTTAAAATGGTATATCTCTTGGGCCTAATTTCAGGGGATTTTCGGGTCACGAAGGAATCATTATTAGACTTAATTGTCTAAATTTCCTTAACAGAAAAAATCCCTTTTTTTGAATTCCTGCCTGAGGGTGACCCTTGAAAAAGTCTTCAGGCCGGAGGCCGGATTCTTTTATATATATATATATATATATATATATAACTTTTAATATCTTCGGGGGATGGTGGTCCCATGCGCATTTTCACGCGTTAAGAGTATTTACTACTTAATAATTGGATTAAATAATGAATTACCACAATGCTCGCTTTATCTACAAGAAGATTTATCCATTATTTGGAATAAATAAGAAGCAGTTTTGTGGTTTGTGTCTTTGTTATTCGTTGTGTGTTTGGGAGTGATTTGTTTTAAATAAGTCTTTTGGTATAATTTAACTGTCTATGGCAATGATAAAATATAACTGCAGATTTTATTAGATTCGAATTTAACTTCATTTTCCCTATGAATAGATATTTTAAGATAGTTTAGAGAGGTGTATATCAGTTTAAAAAAAGAAGCATTATTTTTTTAATACGACTTAATTACTTCCAAGGTTCCTTTTTTAACATTTTTATAATGACGTTTTATTTTTCCGTGCTTAAATACTATCTAATGCACATTACATAGAATAATAAATTCGAGCAAGCTGTAATTATTTAGTTAATTCTTAAGAATCATTCTAAATTTACTAAACTCTGAAACTTATCCATTGAAACTTCCTAACAATATTCTTTTCAACTATAGTATTATTTTCATTGCATACAAATATAATTCTAAAAGGTAGGTTTTGTAAAGGTATGGATGTAGTTTTATAATATAAAAGTGAATAAATTATTTCATTGTGTTATAATCTTACTCTGACAAAATCGCAAGAAGATTTTTTCTTCTGCAACTGATTTTACATGTGAATGCTCACACATTTAACTTCAATAAACGCTACATTCAAAAATTATATGATTTCCATTTAGCAAGCTTGAGCAGATGCATATATTTTTTCATTTACCTGACACATGAATTTTAATTTTAGAAGAAGACACATAAAACTTTTGCATATAATTTTGTATGAACAAATTACCATTTAAAAAATATTATGCATTTTTTTTGAGAAAATGCATAATATAGTTTCAAATTGAAGTGTTATTTGTATGTATATACCTATTTATAGATATACAAGGTATTTATAGACATATTTAATTTAAATTAAATGCAGTGTAGATATCAACGATTTCAGTTTTCATTACATTTTAAGGTATCTATTTATTACATTTAATATACATTAATACAGTTGATTCCTAACTATACAGTTCTAACGCAGTCGGGATGTTGGGCTGTATGTTAGAAAAGCTGTTTATTCGATGTACTCAGTTCTCCCCTCTAATAAATTGCTTTTTTATACTTATCGCCGCACTTCTTTGCATTTTCATATATTTTATTATAAGCCAGCATGTTATGAATATTAATTATGTATTTAAATTTGACTTATTACAGTAGGAAGACTATCCAAAAATGAAACATTATACATATTTTTAAATAAATTTTATTATGTCTAATGTTGCTGCAACAAATTAAAATTATTACACTGAACGTATTCATTATAATCACTTACGCCTTGAGAATTCGTGCAATTTTAATATAAACAAAATATTAGCGTAATAGTGAATTGAATTGATTTAAACTTATTTTATTATTAACTAAATATTTGAGACTTTATTTTGAATTAGTAAGCCTGAACTGATTATTACATTATTATTGATTGTAGCAAATGCCTTACCACAACTCTTTGGTGAAATATTCATCATTTAATTACAAAAAAAAAATGCTTTTTTTAATTAGGACTAATGCGACCCAGAGAGTTGAGATTCTACTGCTCATGTATGCAAATTAAAAGTATTGATAAGAAAAACACTTATCTCTTTCAATATCAAATGTTAACAGCTCGGATGCAAATGCATCTGAGCGCTAAGTAATAATAAGGAAGGTCAAAGGAGTCAAAACTTTCTTTATGATGCAACTCATATTTTGATGTTGATATGCTTACCTCTAATATTATCAAAACAGAATTAAAGATATAAATCGAAGGATACAAAATCTGATAAGAACTAGTGTTTCTAATTTTGCTTTTCAAGTTCAACTATCAGATAGTTGTTAGGGTAACCGAATACTGAATGTACTGAGATTAAATTAATTATAATATTGGCAAAAACTTATCTGAAGTGTTTTATTTTATGTGAATTTTTTAGGCAAGTAATGGTGTTAGGATTTTATTATTGTTTCAGTGTTTGGATTTGAGTTGTAATTGAAAAATATGAAGGAAAAAAAAAAAACGTTACAGATAAAATTAATTTCAAATTTTGCATAAAAAATTATGAAGTGAAGTGGTTAACATGCGTATCATTACTTCACCACACAGTAGCAATTTGAAGACTCAAATTAAGTCATTTTGATCCTAAATTAATAAACAAATGCTCATTACTATGATTATTCTTTTTTCGAAGCAGTTGTACGTATTATTTAGATATTTCGTGCATTAAATGTTGAATTTAAAATAAAAATGCAACTTTCAATAAAAATTCTGTTTCTCTCAAAAGTTTTTAAGATTCATGCCCATTCATGTAATACTTATTATATTTAATTCAGATATTTTTTTCCATATTAAAAGCATTTGACTTACTTAAATACCCAAAAAAGTTGGAATTAAATTAAATTTTCAATCATAATTGTAAATGAATTTAAAATGCTAACACAGGTATAGAGTGAATATGGCACAAAAAATAGTAAAAAGTAAGTTACCTCAATTATTTATATATTGTAATATTATTTTATAGTGTTAGTAGGCTTATTTGAGCCTTTGCGCACAAATAGAGTGTATAGAGTATATCCGTGGCTGTGTAATATTCAACTAAATAAACCTCATAGAATGTGGGTAGCTCACATGTGCGTAAAGTAATTAACAATTCCCCTACTAGTTCGAAAGTTCCCTTAAGCATATTTTTAATGCTTTCAGAAAATATTAAAACACCGAAATATATCAAGTTCAAAGCTGACAATTTTTTGCCAACCATTTAAAAGTTTAAAAGTGTTTGAATCTCTTTTGTTGTAGAATGCCCATTGGGTGGGATATAAAGAATTTTGTGGAGATTTTCTCAAACTGATGGCCGGCTCCTTGTTAAAGAGGATGATAGAGGTAGTGGAAAATGAAGAGAAAGGTCAGAGATTGACCACTTTGTGGCTGACTGATGCTGGCCGTCTGTCAGCATATACAAGGTGTCCTCTAAAAATCCTTCTATTTCCCAGCAGGAAAAAGCAGGGAAATGAAATTTGATTGATCTGGTATTTTAAAATTTAGTTCCATACTGGTAATAAGACAAGCATGGTAAACAAATTTTGGGTCCTAAGTGTAAATCCAAATTTTTGATCCAATTGATGTAAATACACATACCTTAACCTATGCTAAGTTGTCGTCTCTATGCTACAGAATAACAAACCCAAAACTGCGTTAGAATACTTAATAATCCAATTTCAGATAACATAACACAAGAAGAATGATTTTTTTTAAGATGTGCCTTCTTAATTTTACTTCAAATCAATTCAACTTGGGAATTAATTAACTGTTGCTTCGATATTTTTATATACTGTGTTGTGAGGTAATATTCCATTATCTACTGTTTATCAAGTACCTATAAAAAATGCTCTTGTAGACTTTGCTGTCTCATTTTAAAAATATTCCGGACCTTCTATTTTATTTTTTTAAACCATCAACTTTTAGCCACAGAATCTGAAGGTACAAATATTTTTGTCAATCATTCAAAACAGTAAATAAAAAGGAAAACAAAACCTTTAAAATTAATTATTTGGCTTGGAAAAATCATCTGAAATAAAAAAAACTGTTTTGAAGTTTATTGAGATATGAATGAAGGAAAAATAAAAGTAAGAACTAGAACTGTGGTTGAAGCTTCAGTTTTCGAATTTCTTCTTTTTCTTTTTATTATAGTAGAAATTTATTTTTATTATTTTCCACACTGGATATATATTAAGAGAGAGAAATAAATCATTGTCAAAATTCTAAGAAAAAACATAAATAAACTCTTATCGGTTTTTCTGTTTGTTTTAAGGATGGCAAGTTTACCTTCGTCTAAGAAATCAATCAGTTTACTCATATTTCTTTCAAACTATTTTAAACTTGAAATTTTCATAAGAAAACATTTATATATATATTTTTTTCATCTTTTATTCTATTTCAAAGTTTTTTTTACTTTAAAATTCAAAATATTTTTTATTAAAAATTTACCAAACTTAACTAATCTCGCTAATGGACTTTAAGTTACTGTTACATTTCCTGGAAATGTTTTCTAAAATTTGTTGATTTTTTTCCAGTAATAGGCATATATTTATTAAAGCATCGAATAAATAAAAAAATAATTAATCTTTGGTCATTAAATTGAATAATAAACTAAATCTGACAATCATGAAATAAAACTCAGTCGAAGTTTTAAATTATTTCTATTTAAGTTACCTTTTAAAACAATATAAAAGCATTTTGGGCTAGATCTCTCAATTTTGAACCACGATCATTTCATGGGGTTGATATCTGAGTCGGTAACTCCTTTTTTATACTTCAGTACCATGTCAGCGGAAGAAGGTTTCATCCAGACATGGACTATAACATGGATTAGACCCACGACACATGATCGCTAACTATGCTGTTTTTAATGGAATTAGATTTCAAAAAATATTCAAATAAAATGTAAAAGTATAAAACCCATATAATTAAAATTAACACGGTCATAAAATTTTAAACAAATTTTATCGATATTCTTACGAAATTAGCAATTTTCATAAAGATGCAGTGTAACGATCAACGAATGTTTCATTAATTCTGAAACAAATACAAAAATGAAAGAAAAAATAAAATCATGTGATTTTTATAAAGCCATAAGAATATTTATTACGGTTATTACTAAATATTATTAAATTCATTTGAAACATCAAATGACATTTATTTTAATGTTTCAATGGAATACGCATTTTCTTCAAATTACACATTGCTATAATAACAGATCAACAAATGAAAATATGAATTAACTATAATATCAGAGTAATAAATCAAATTATTCAACAATGTTGCTATTAATATAGAATCAGTATAGCAAATAAAAATACCTGACAGTGTTAACTGACGTCAGTGTTAACTAACTATAATAACATAATTATTATTAACTATAATAAAGCTACTATTAACAATAATATCAATGTAACAAATAAATAAAAATCTTTCTGACTTTTGCTTTTTCTAATCATAACTGGCTTAGAATCTAGCCAAGACCAAGATTGTTGTGAAATGGAAAGTATTACCTTTTTTTTTTTTTTTTTGTCTAAGTGAAATGAATTGCTTATTCAATATCTGAGATACAAATCTGACTTAGTTCTAATATAAAGAGGTCCTTTTTTTAGTATTGGATAATTTCAAAAAAAGTTAGCTACATTTGTATTCTTCTTGGACCTCCCCCCCACAAACTATCAATACTTTTTTCTGAATAATATTGGTTAAGAGTGGAATTAGAGGTTAAATCAACGCATCGTCCTCTGGTCATAATTAAAGTCCTCACCCATGTTATGCCTCAGTGTCTCTGGACATTGATGGAAGCATTCCTATTTTATTTAACTTGTGAACAGTAATGTTCTTTATTTTTAAAAACATTTGAAACTTACTTTAATTATTATCAAGGAATACGTACAAATAGAGCATGTTTATTTGGCAATTTCTTTGAAGTAACTTACGTTTACCGCTATGCATATTTGCTTTCATAATACGATGTAAATTAAAGTGATTTGGATATTCATTCGGATTCAAAGTTCCTCAGCAATGCACGTTCTTTTGGATATAACCTCAGACTCAATCTCTTTGGAATTGCATGTTTTTGGATAAACCCATAGATGCAAATTCTGTGGACGAAACGATGAATGCAAGTTTTTGGAAACTACAAATTATTTAGGTATATTCCCGGATACAAGTTCTTTAGACATATCCTCGGAAGCACGTTCTTAGGGATTGTAATTTCTTTAAAAATAACTTTAGATCCAAGTTCATAGGGATTGCACATTCTTTAGACATATCCTCGGATACAAGCTCTTAGGAATTGCAAGTTCTTTGGATATCTACCGAATAAAAGTTTATTGGGATTGTACTATGGACAAAAGATCGGATGCAAGTTCTTGCAAATTTTTAAATATTACCTCGAATGCATGTTCTTTGGTTATAACATCTTATCCAAGGTCTTAGAAATTGCAAGATCTTTTAGACCTATCTACCAGTACCTGAGAGCAGTTAATTACATTTCTTCGGAACTTAAGAATCGTTGTCTCTTAAGTAAATTCTTCGGCTGACGAAAAAGGAAAACGTCATATGAAATGAGATAGGAGGATAAGGCTGGTTAGAGAAATATAGGCATGTGATGCTATGATTATCGTGACAGGGTTATAGAGTCTCTATTACTTCCCAGTAAAAGTCTGATGCTTGCGTCTCGTCAAATCATAGAAAATTTTAAGTCATCAGATTCATCAAGTTCGGCAACGCTTTTTCGACGCTTTTTTTTAAAAATTTTTTCCAAAATGACTATTTGATGATCGGCTGACCAAACTGCTAGCCACTCCGACTTAATCATTCTTATTTTTCATCGCATTTAATATACAGAAACTTTACTTCGACATAATCGTCTTACATATTCCTTCAAAAGTTTTAGGCAAAAGATTTTTTAAGCAATGCAAATAAATAACAGTCGAAAATTATTCAAAATTCAGTATCTTTGTCTTACATCGTTAAGTTTTAAATCTCCTTAAACCAATAGCTGCACGAATGAACTGCACTTAAACTGGATAAAATTGTTTCTTATTAGTCGGTCACATATGTTCTTCACTTGTCACTTCACTTGTGTCAGTGGACAGTTGCATGAATCATTTCATGTTGAAAATATTTTAAAAATTTAGAAACGTTATGAGGGTAGTTATATATCGTAAATAATAAATTTTATACACTCGTTTACTTTTCAAATTATGAATATATCAAATGATAAAGAATCAAGTTAACTATTTTCTGACATACAAAATCAATAAAATAACCTAAATTTCCACTTTCCAAAATTTCTTTAAAATGTCTGAAAATCCCTTTCTTATGCATGAATAGCTCAACTGGTTTATACAAAGAGTAACGAAGATAAAAATTGCTTAATACCTCAATACTCTTCAAATTGAGACATTTACTCTATTTAAGATTTCCTTTTATCATTTATTATCCTCATGAGCATCTTGAGTAGCCATTTTTATATTAACGCATTTTTTGCATAATTTCTGAACTTAATTTTCAACCATTAAAATTAAATGAAGCACAATTAAAATACATTGCTCCCAATCTTTTCCTTCCAGAATAAAAATTTAAACTGGCAGAAAATATTGTGCGTGAAAAATTTTGAATAATGGGAAATACACTCACTTAAAATCGCTAATTCTGAATTTTCCCTAATAAAAATACAACATTCTAAACCAACTTCCTTTTTAATTCTTTGCGTAATCTAAGATTTATTTGCTTTTCTGCAAATTTTTTATGGTAATACAATTCAGAATGTTTAAACTACAATTCTTTAGTATATTATAAATGTGAAATAATTTTTTAATCAGATATATGAAGGTTAAAACAAAAATATATAATCATGATGTGGAAATTGCAATTCTAAGAATTTTTATAATATATTTTTAATTTGCATTTAATGTACAGAATTTTCTTTCTAATTTTGTTCATTATGCGTCAAGATTTTCAAAATATCATTATCAGTTCTTTGTGTTTATTTATTTATTAATTTACTTTAAAAAAAAAAGAAAGGCCATTCGGCAATTTTGTTGTACATTTATTTATTAACAGATATTTTTAAGAATATTTCATTATCAATTACTTTTTAGGTTTGAAGCTTTAATATAGTTTATAGTTCATATTATAAACTAACTTTCATAAAATTCTTATCATAAATTATGATTAAAATTCTGATGTCTCTTAATTAATTTTTCTGAAATTCGCCTCAAGATGGAGCCACCTATACGAAATCAAAATCGCAATTAAAATTAATCGATTAACGAGGATGTTAAAATACATTTAGGGTAATGAAGAATATTCCGTCTTCCTTGCCTTTGAGATATCTACATTTAACATCGTGGATGACAATTGACAATTGGAAGGCAAACCTCAAATTTTCGATTTTGTGCCTTTACTGATTTTGATCATGTAACTCTTTCTAATAAACCGCATAATCACTTCAGTGCTAACCTTCTGTTTCTTGTATTTAATCTGTACTCTACGACATAAACGTGTCATTATCAAGCAGCATTGCATTATGATTGCAATTTTTCTAAGTGTATATTATCTCTCCTAAAACCTGCTATAACACTTTGTATAATCATTTCATTTTTTTTCAATCTCTCCCTTCACATTTATTAGACGAAGAGATATTAAAGGGAGTTTGTTTTTTCAAGTTTATCATTACACGAATTTAATTTTCCTTGTTTTATACCCTTAATGTTATCGAGAAAGGAAGTCTCACATTGGTTCTTTGAAGCGGTTATGAAGTAATAAAAGGTGAAAAAGCTATTTCATGTTAAAATTGAATCCACAGAATGCTCATGCGATTGGGTATCCTTATTTTTCTAATTTGAAATTAACATTATATATAACTGGGGTGATACAATAGGAGAGCAGAAAATAAAACTATCTTCAAACTTATTAACATGAGGCTTACTGAAAGATTAATGGATAAGTAATATACCATGTCTACCAGCCTTTCACTCAGAGTAAATATTCTACTGATAAGTATTTGTATATCATATTATGAGAAGTTAGTTTTAGTGTACGAATTGACGACAGATTTCATCCAAATTATTCATAAAAAAATAAAATTTGCATATTAAACTACATGAACTTTGCTGAAACATAACAAGGGAATTAAATAATAATAACCTCACCGAAAAGTTTTGAAATAGAAAATATTCTTTCACAGTCATTTTTAAAAGATTAGTAAACTTTCTTAATGAAAGAATTAAAACTTTGGATTGAAAAAAAGGAAATCACGCTCTAAACTTTAATGTATATTTTTATAGATATAGTTTCTTATATATGAAAAGAAGAGAAAATTGAAAGATTTTAAAGTTGATTCTAAAAATACAACGAGCGAAGCTTTCAAATGCATGACTAGTATATTCATCAAAGAAAAAACATATTTATTGAAATCTACTTCTACGCTTTGATTTTTATCTATACATTCGTTAGTAAATTATTCATATCTCCTCTATTTAAAGCATCACTAAAAATATTTTATTACCAGCTTTGTAATTTTGATCCTTGACTGAAATGACAATGGTGATATATAATTCTCCCTCTCCAAACTTCCACATTACACTAGGAGCATCTGAATCTTGATAGATTTACCATGCCCCATGTAATCAAGGATGAACTTCCACAGAATCAAGTCTCAAATCCTCACGTCTTTCACAAGAATACCGCTGAATCTATGCATTCTTTAGAAGGAAAAACTTTATTTATTTCAACTTGTACGGTTAATATATGTATAATATAGCGTTATTTGATCCATAGATGGTATATCTACGATTTATCTAGACGCGTATTACGACATCAAATTTGTTGCACCAATGCTTATGACATATGATGATTAAACTTCGGATATCAAACAGAAGGCTTTCGGATTTTTCCAGGATTTAATTCCTTTGATATAAAGGATAAAGCCTCCATTTGTCATAAAGGCTGATATTGCTTAGCTAGAGTAAAATTAGAGTTAATATCTTTAGGAGTTTAATTCTCGAGTAGTACATTCTATATAATATCACTACATTTTCGGAGAAAAAAACTGTATAAGAAATAACTCCATTAATCTTAGTTTCCATCTGAATTAAATTAAAAGTATATCCGTTATTGATAATTCAGGTTTTATACCTGTTGTAAGAACTGTAATATTATACAGCAAATTTGATATAAATAGAAAGATGGAAACTGCAACATTTTGCGAATGCAATGATATGCTTATTTTAAGCAAAAAATATAATGTAATTGGTTTGAAATAAGTAGTGTACACTGGTTTGATATTTTATCCTTTAAATAATTATTTTATGAGAATTCACCTTTAATTCATGACAACAAATTTCTACTACAAATGTCAACAAAAGTATCTCTGTTTTTTATTTGCTTGTTATTAATAGTTCCAAATAATTCAAAATTCTAGCATAAATACGGCTTATATGTTACCTTAATACAAGAAAAATTCCTTTTCTGATAATTGATTTTCCAATACGAAGAAATAATTATTCTACAATAAATAATTGTAATCGCCCAAAATTCTGCTTCAAAATTTTTATGTACCTCCAAGTTTAAGAATTTTCTGAATTCAAATAATACATTTTTACGTTTGTTATTCTGTGAAGACAAAAATTCAAAAACGCAAAGAGCTACTTCCATGATATTTGGCATGTGACTTTTTTTTAATTTGCTGATTAATTTTTCACAAATTTTGGTCGAATCTCTATTCGAATTCTATTCATCAGTCCATGTCCATGTGAACGCAATAACAGAAAAGCTCAAATAATTAGAAGAATTACATAAAACGCATATAATTAGCAATAAAAGTGTAGCCATATGTAAGAGTTTTGGTGCAATCCAACAAATGGTTGATGATCTAACTATCTATTTGCGAATATGTGATCAAGATAATTAAAAAATCTCAATGACTTGTTATGTGAATTTATCTCCAACATTCTATACCCGTATAAAGTTTTGTGCATAATCGGTTGAAACGAAGGAAACCAAAAAATCATTAGTAGTATTTTTTATTGTATTTTAACTCTTTAAATGGCATAACTCTGAGGCATCACCAAATAAAATGCGTTGGGGATAAATCATGATAAAGTGATGACGTATATACTGAAATATCAAAATCTTTGATTAAAGGTTGATTTGCCATTTAATTTATGTAATAAGGGGTGGTAAATATACTTACAAGAAGTCGTTCAGGGAAAACTGAAAGTAGTAAGCATGCTTACCATTGAACGTTAAGGATAAATATATCATCGAATGCCCAATGGTAAATCATTCAATATTCATTTACTTAATGTTACTTACCACTTAATTTTAGGTACTTAAAACAACTTTATTCACTTTTTTTAGTAAGTTAAAGAAAGAAGAAGAAATTAAGAAAAAGGAGTTAAGAAATCATAGTTTTGATCGAAATTTAAATTTAGTAATGCCTCACATTAAATTTTGAAGTTCAATTTGTTTTTGATAAAACTGCTAGGCGGTTCGCTACCTTGCATAAAATTAAAACTTGTTGCAATCTAATGCAAATTTATTAATAACATCTCAAAAACATTTTACGTTAAGAAATAAACTAAAATGTCATAAATTACAGTATTCAAATAATCCCCATATTAAAAATGAGGTCAAAATATGCATAAAATCATTAACAGGAAGATTTCGAAATGCGAAACACTCCAACTGCGTCAACAGTTTGTATTTATTTTTAAAAATGAATGTTGAATTTGAATAAAATAAATTCAATAACAAATACTGATAGTTAAATATAAAGCTATCTTAGACATATGAAATACAACACAGTGGTATTCCAATTCTGAAAACTTCCCCGGGAGTTATAATTCAAATGCGAATCCTGGAACTTAACATCTTTATGAAAACCTTCGCACAGTGAACGAGCAGTGGTAATTACCTACTTACTGTTTTTGAATTTAAATGCTATTTAACTAAAGTCATAATGTATTTTTGAGCAATTAAGCTAACTCAATCGAATGTTAATCATCTGATTATCCTGTTTATCATTACAAATTACTTTTTTGAATCCTCATAAAAAATATTTTAAAGGAATTGAGTATATATATCAGAGAACTATAAAGGGTTAAAGCATTAAAAGCGCCATTTTATGCTAATATATATGAGAAAATGGAAATGAAAACACTCTCGTTATTTTATAATTGTTTCCACATTATTTTATAATCTTCGGATATTATTAGTTATACTCTGAGGTTCTTTCCCACTAATTTTGTTACTATAATAAATCAGTCTCTAAATGAATGATGTTTTAAGAGATCAAATTTATTAATGTAATCGTGTTGCAACGTTTTTTAACCATGCAGGTCAATAAAAAACATCTGTCTCTTTATATTCACTTCTCATTTTCATACTCTAGTTGCACCGAACATTTTGGCGAATTTCCACAGACTGATTTGGCGGAATGCCATTTTAGTAAAAATATAGATAATACCAGAAAACTATTTTTTTCACAGAGATGACATTCAATTTTCATCCGTCTGGAAACATCTTTCTTAGTTGCATTGTTGAGTAAAACGAAAGGATTAGATAATGTTATCTTTTGAATATTTCCTCAAAAAGTTTTTTAAAAAAAGTTTTTTTTAAAGTTATCTTTATTTTATTCTTTTATTTTATCTTTGATATTATCTAAATTGTGTGTATTATTTCTTTCTGTCTTCTTTCTTGTAATATTTTTTTCTTTATTTTCAGACACCTCATTCTCATATGCAATGAAAATTTAACGAAGATAATCAATTAACTAATATCAAAATTCTAAAATTATTTCGAAAACACCCAATTACTCAAAATGTTTCAAAATGCAAATGCAAAATCGATTATAGCATGTTTCTGACCAGTTTGCAGATAGAAACTGGTCAGATACGTGGAGATAATATTCAGGTTTCATAGATTTAATGTATCTTTTGAAGAAATGAGCAAGATATTTTTGCAATTTTATGATGAAACTTTAAACAGAACATTTTTAATTGTATTTCAGTTATAATTAACCTAAAATTTATTTTGGTCCAGGGGAAATTAAGAATTTATTTCTATTTCTGTCAATTCAAACATATGCTTTTCCACATATATGACCTAAATTTATTAAAAAAAAGAAATAGCTTTAAATTTCAATACTTTTATATGATTATTGAATTAATTTAATTTTTCAAACCTGTAATTTCTTCTACTTAGTCTTCTCGTTGAGGTGGTGTGCAACTTTAGAGATGAGAGTGCTAGCTAGCTTAGTTGACATCCTGGGCATTTGACCACGTCTGAAAATTCTGATAAATGTCCCAAAATAACTCTCTTTTTTTCTATAAAATGAGACGATTATATAACTCAACTAAGCTAAATCTTATCTTGAGTCATATTTTTCGTCTTTTTTGTTTTGTTTTGGTTTTATCATAAGTTTTCTAGCATTTTTCGAATGTTTTTGGCTAAGTGTTATCAGATTAGTATGCTTGATAACACATTTAGTAGCACTAATCTGAAAGATAATAATCAAGTATCAGGAAGTTCATGATGCTGAAAAATCGGCTGTCAGTTCAATCGTAAACTCGACGCAAGTACAATTAGTTCATTCTAGCAGGTAAAGTATTGGTTACTTTCTATATCAGGTCATTGTCATATTGTCAGGTATTATTAAATATATGTAACTCTCCGTACCTGATATAACGAAATCAGCTAATCAACTCAGCCCTAGTCTCTATGTTTAACTATATATTTTACTTATTTTTATCCACTTGTTTTGTTTGTTTTAACCTTTGATAAGTAATTTATTCGTACCGGATTTGGTTGTTCTGTCAGACTTACTTCTGTAAGCACCAATAAATAAATAAATTGGATCGGGAATTATTTCTGACTTGATTATGGCGTTCTGTCAACTTAATACTTTAGTATTAAGTATTCAGTATTAAAACAAAGAAAATTGAAAAAAAAAGCGTCAATACCTGAATTGAATTGTTGCGACCGAACATGAGATTTGAAAAAAAATTTCTAATAACTTCATCGAAATCACTTGTTTGTTAGTTTCAAATAAAAGAATAAAAGGAAACAATTTACTTTCTTCTAAATTATGTCTTTAAGGAAAAAAAATAAATTATATTATTGAATTTAAGAAAAAAAATTAATTTCATAAATACAATAGTATAAAAGCTGTAAAATCTCTTGTTACGTAATTAAATTGAAGAGAAACTGGATTTAAGAAACATATTAGAATCTTAATTAAGAAAATATAATTATTTATTATAAGATAATTGAAAGAATTATTAAATAAATAACTCTTTTTATTTTGCTAATAATTATTTTGGTACTGAAAAAAAAATGTTTAATTTTAAAGGTAATAAGAAAGTAATTTTGTCATTATGATTTTGAAGTCATGGCCAACAGCAGTATAAAATCAAAATCAATTTATTATATTTCATTTCATCTTTTGTCGATTCGTATATTTAATTATTTTTTAAAGAGTGAATTTTTTAAAACAGCTACAATAACGATTTAAACCTCTTACATAATAGCACTTAAAATTCTACAAAAAATAATTTAAAAAATGATAAAATTTGTTACCTTGTACTACATTTAAAAAAAATTGTCACAAAGTAGCTGGAAGGAATTAAAAAAGCTATAAATTTGCTGAATAAAAGAAGTATTTTAATTGAATTTCTAATTTTGTTAAGTAAAAATAAAACCAAAACATCTTATAAATATAACTGTATTTTCTGGATATTATGATTAAAAATGTCAAAGTTATAAAAATTAAAAATAAATCAAAGTATTAAAACTTCAACAAATGATTTCTTTAAAATAATCGCACTTTTTTAACATAATCGCACAATAGAGACTAATTCATTATTATTCGATTTTCCTTTTCTTCGTACTTCTGTAAAATTTTATTGAATTCATATTAGAAAAAAGGAAGAAAAAAATATTTGATTAAAAGTTAAACCTTTTATTAAACGAAATGAAACGAACGAATTATTCTTCAAGCACGTGAAACATTTTTTTCCCATATTTTTCTATTTCAACAACAAAATGTAATCCTCTTATAAAGAAAAGGAAATGTGGATTATAACTAAGAATTTCTCAACAAAAGTTGATGTGAAATCTCCAACAATTTAGGATTTCAAAGCAAAATTGAAAGGAAGACAATTAACTGTCATTTTCCTTTTTTTATATTCAAATAAAACATTTAAGCGGATTGGAATGCTTATCTTTCAAAGAATTTTGAAGTCTTTCTTCTGAAAAGTAAACAAAATGAAATTAAAAGAGACGAGAAAGTAGATTTAATCATCAAAGTGTACTTTTTGAGTCTATCATATTTGCTCTCCTTTTTTTTTCGGTAAAATGGATCAATAACTTGAGTATTACGGCAAACATTGAATCAACTTTTCCAAGAAAAATGTTCTTCGATAAAGATTTTGGGAATTAGGGATGATCTTTCTTTAAACTTTAATGGAATGCAAATTATTTCCTTGTAGTTGAAAGTGGTACAAAGAGAAAAGCTCATTTGACAAAGTTTAGTGTAATCTGTCGGAAATTTAGTTTATAAACAGCTTTTTGATAATTCTTCGATTGAAAATACTTGGTGATATTTATTACGTATTTATACTGTACATTTCAGTATCGCGATACTATCACTATTCGACGGTTCTGCCTGGCTAAGAGATGGCATGTGGAAGGCTGAGGGAATCACCAGGATTTTTTTTTATCTTGATTTCCACTTCGTTATATAATTTTTTGTACTTTTTTTCATGAGTTCATGAGTGCTGCGTCGTTTTTTATTGTACTGTTTGATTTCAACTCAAAATTACGTCTTGATTGCTAGTACAAAATGCAAAGATGATTTTAGGATTGGCAGAAAGAATATATAATATCATTAGGAATATATAATATCTTGTCTTTAGTTCTGTCCTAATGTAAAAAAGGCAACATATACATTTAATGTATTTCCTGCCTTTTTAATGTTTTACAATTTAATATATAATGTAAAAATGTCAGGGTTTTTTTTCAACCAATATGCGTTTTTTTCTAGAGGATCCTTTGTTGTTTGCAAGTATCCGATATCATCAACGGTCGTTTGTTCCTTCGTACTAGGTGAGGTTGCTCTTTGGCGGCTTCATCAAGTTTCCTGCATGTCCTCTGTGTAGGCCGAGTTATTGCTTACAGAATAATACAATTAAAGGTGGCTGCTATTATCTACCATTGTTAATCTCAAAATGTTATAAGGAATCAATAACATACAAAAAAATTGTTTTAAAATATAAAATTATTATTATTTTGCAAAAAAATGACTTATTAAATGTTTAGAACAGAAATGTTCCATTTATTCACTACAATTTAATGTTTAGACCCGTCACAGTAAATAATAATTGCTGTTAAGCGTTTTATTGTGAAGATAATATAGCGAGTGATCTGCGGTTTTCACACTTTTTAAAGCCGCGAATTCACCTTGGGATCTATTTTATGTAGATACCACTTTGATAGGGAGGGGGGGGGGAGAAGATTGCACCTTTTTTTAGGGAGTGTACGAAAAAATTTCGAGGTGACCTTTCATACAGGCTTCTTTTTTCTGATGTTTCCGAAATGTTAAGGATCAAATACATCTTTCTGAAAAAATGTAATGCTATAAACGTGATCATTATGTAATAACTCTTTTGATTCAATTCTTTCGGAGACAAAATTTGATAAATAGAGCCATTTGTTAACGATTGCGACATATTGATGATAATAACAATAAAAAGTAAAAACAAAAAACCTAACCCTTATATATTATTTCTTTTTATCTTCATAACATTTGGAAAAGATAAAATCAATATTTTTTTTAGAAAAAAAAAATCGCAGTTTTTATCTCTGAATTTTTTATGAATATAAACAAAATTTCCGTCAATGCTGAAATTGATGCATATGACACTAGATCATAATCATTTTTAAATTTTAAGTTTCCTTTACAAAATCAACATGTCTGGATATAAGGATTTTTATTGACATTTCTCCAGCATAAATGTGAATGTTCAAATTTACAAAAGGAATTACTTCATTTCAATTTCAATTTGGAATATTTTTCCATCTATAAACACTGTTCAAATATTATATATCATATTTGGCGCTGAAATATATATCGTTCGTGCTAAAATTAAGCTATAAAGGACACAGAGTAATCAAATAGTTTCTACACTACCTTTGTACAAAGCGTATGAGTCTCATAAGATCTATATATCACAATTTATGGCGCTCTGCATTCATGATAATGTAATATGTCAAGAAGGATTATTATTTAAACATGAGATATATTTTACACAAGAGAACAGCAAAATAATTTTATGATCATATATTTGAGAAAGCCTTAAAGCGGATAACTCCTTCTCTAGCGGTGATATAAATAATGAGTTGAACACTTCCTGGAACAATAAAGCTCGTATGAAAGTTATACCCGTATGAAAGGTCATGCACCTGTATATATCATTTAATCACAATACCAAGCATATTACGGAACTTTTTAAGGTGCTTTATAGCTATGACATGGAGCCTAAAGAGTATGCCGCGCAAATTTTTGGATTTGCCTTCCTTGTTTTCGCGAGAAGAAGCAGTAGATGTTGAGCGCGTAGAAATAACACCATGAAACACTAATGAGAACAAAATTCGAAAGGGAACTTTCAGAACAGGAAAACCAAAGGAAGTGGTATTCCAAAAACTCTCGTATACCCTCCAACAAATGTACCAGTGTATTATTAATTATAGGTCATTAGCGAACAGTAGTCACGCAACAGCTTATTAGCATGTGATCTTTGGTGATTAATCACCACAATGCGGTTATTACACAAAAACATCTCAAATGTATTTCGGAAATTTTTCCAGTCCGATTGAAAAATCAAAATTTGACAAAAAAACTACAACTGTGATTGCAAAATCACGTACCGAATTTCATTTGTTTAAGTCACTGCGCTGTTGAGTTATTGCATTTAAATGCATGTGAAAGCATCGACCGAAAGACGGTCAACCCTTTAACATATTTGGTTCAAAATTTGACTAAAAAAGATCTACATTTTGGACAGTAAACTTGTGAAACAAATTGTATTTATGAAAATTTGCCAAAATCTACATTTTAGATGGTAAATTTTGTACTAAATTTTATTTATCAAAATTTGACAAAAATGTATATTTTAGATGGTAAATTTTGTAACAAGTTTTATTTATCTAAATCTTAAAGATTTGTAGTTTTATTATTCACTGGTATTCAAACAGCCGGATGCACAGACTTTCTCTGAGTAAATTTCGTTAAAAATTTCATTAAGTCCATAAATATGGTGTTAATTGTATATATTTAATTTCATTCGTCTACCTGGAAGCGTTTTAAGTTACTGTGCTCACAGACAGACAGACACAATTTTAAAAATGGGTGTTATGGACTCAGAGACGTCTAAAACGTCGAGAATCGTCAAAATTTCGAATTCAAATTTCTTAACGATTACAATAATTTCTCTTTACATATATTTGTTTATGAGAAAATCAAAAAGAAGGATAAAAAAAGAAACTCTGCTCTCTTTATTCTGCTTAGTGAGTAAAATCAATACAAAAATATTCGAGATACACAACGAATTTTTATTTCTGACCAGTTTTGATACCTGATTTAAATAATATTACTTCCTAATTGCAATTATGCAATGTAAATAAACAGTTGTTAAAAAAGTCAACTCTGCTAGATTACTGGAGGACTTCTGTACATTTTCACTTTTGATTTGATTTGTTGTGCAGATTTAATAAGAATTGTTAAATACAATCGGCTTAACGAAGTTATTAATGAATATTATTGAACTTAACCACATCTGTTATTCATAAATCAAATATGAATTAACGTGTAAGATTACTCTGATAGTTAACTACGGCTATTCAGATAGCATTGAAAAACTAAAACTGAAATTTTTAAAAATATATATACTATATGCAAATAAAGCCAATTGCGCAATTTATATAACCACGATGTATTGAATAAATGCATAAATTTTGAGGAAAATTTGTGGTGTCATTTTTAACTAGTCATGGCCATGTTTATATTATGCCTTTCACAACACATAACTGAAATGTTCTATGACTTCTGGAAACAATCCTGGTTCTAGTACTTTCTTTCGCCACAGAATATCCCCGAACTTGGAATCTCTAGGATTCCCTGTCGGTTGAAAGGATATACGTGGGAGTATTTATTAAGATAAAAGAAATGCACATAAAAAGACAAAAAAACATGAAAAGACATAAAAAAAAACACCAAAACACATAAAAAGTAACTATAAAATATTATAATGATGAAAGAGGTGTTCGGTGGGGAGCATGAGTAAATGAAATCTATTGAAGTAAATATATTCTGGAAAAGAGCTTGGTTGAGAAATGAAACGAAAATTTATACTGGGCTTGGGTCTGGAGAAATCAATTCCTCGTTCTCTTGTAGGAACCGCACAAGATTTCTAATTGGTTCTAGTACTGAACAGTAGCAGGTATGAGACCTGATTCCCTGAAATATTCACGTCCTATATAAATCTGATGTCAGAATTAGGTAAAAAGATAGATGCCAGCTCAAATTGTTTCAACTGCTAAACACGATTCAGTTTCGTAATCCACTACAAAATAGTTCTGCTATTTAAAAAAGAGGTGTTATATGAATTTAACTGAGAAAAACTACTGTTCAGATCTATCTTCTTTGAAGTAGTTTAGACAAACTTTAATTTCCAAATTTTGAGTAACTCAAATATTTTCGTCATTATTTTGAAATGATAAAGTTTATAGGCTAGCATACTGTCTATATGTAAAGTGGTACTATATGCATTATATGATGCTATATGAATGCATTAAAAAAATCAAAGGTCTACAAGACAGACCGTTTGATAAGGAGGTACTAAATTTGGAACATAAATACTTTTTTTAAAAAAAGTACTCATTAAGAAAATAATTTTTCAAAATTATATTTACGTTTTTCATTTAAATTAATCAATTATTTTTAAGTTTTTCTCTCAAAACTTTAGCATATCACCACTGCACAAAAATCTGTGAGACCGGTTAAAATGAGAATTTAAGTGCCTCAAAATCTTGAGTAATTTTTGGTGCACAAATACAAAATTAAATCGTCTTCTCTCTATAAAAGGCAAGCAAAGTACGTTTTAACCCTAAAGTTCAGTTATCCGCCCTCAAACATGGCGATTTCAGCATGTCCGTGTTCATAGAATTGGCATTTTTAAAAGGGCTTTTTATTGACATCATTTTACTAGTGATTATTTTTATATCAATACTGATAAACTTCAGAAAAATGTTTCTCTAATTTTAACAAATTTTTAATTGTATTTTTAAATATATATTATAGCGATACCTTTCATTTTTTTAATTATTACATGTATACTCACACCCTATGCGATAATATTAAATATTGCACGTTAGCTTTCATAGCATACCTTTATCTTCTATATCACATTTTCGCTGCTGTACAAGAGGAAGTAAATTTTTTAATTAAAATAAACATACAAGAATCCAGAAATTTTTTATGCTACGATATTTCAGACAAGAAGTTCAAATTCACTTTATCACTAATCACTAGCAAAATTATTTTTTTATCCATATTTGTTATGTTTATCTCTATAAAATGGACACATCATAGCAAGAAGAGAATAAAATTTTTTGAATGGTATATTTGTTAAATATTGAAATACAATGTAAATAATTCACTCCATTTTTTAAATTATTATTTCAATCATTGGTCATTTTATGAAAATATCTCATGGAAAACGGGGGTTTTGTTTAATTGAATATATATATATATATATATATATATGATAAACTTTTCTTATGAATAAATTCGTGAGGGAGATAAGTATAATACTTACATATTCTTGACTCTTTTTTTATTTTAATTTCTTTCTCTTTTTTCTTTCTTTTTTTATGACATCCAGCTCTGTATCTTTCATTTTATAAATATAAACTCGTTTTATGCTATCCATGGTTTCTTATTTTTTTTCCACTCTCGTCTCTCCTCTAAAAGAATAATGTCAAGGTCGCCCACTTTAAGTGTATTTAATTGCAAAGACAACTATTTGACCATGAAAAAAAATCATTTAGAATTCAAGTAACTCATGCAATTATTTATTATCGTTTAACACCATTAATCATCAAAATTTTAACTTCAACATTCTAAAGATTATCAAACAGGTGAACTTAATAAAAAAAGAAAGAAAGAAAGAGAAAACAGCAGTGGCATTGACTTCTGTGACGTCTTTCGACATTTGCTTCTGATTCCTTTTTGGAAACTAGATAAACGTATCAGCAGCTGAAGTCAGGAACAATAATAAAAAATACACACACAGCCTTGGTCATCGTTTCTTTTGCTTCGAGCTGCCTTAATTGCTGGAGCACTTCTATTGCGCTCAGAATTCAAGTTGGTAAGCAGTTTTTGGTATATTCAATAAATCTTTTTATTTTCGTTTTTAAACAAAGTATGATTCAATTTTATATCGGCATAAATAGAATATAGAGGTAACTGCTCCATACCGCTATAGTAAAAAAAAATGCCTCAAATTACCATTATTTTAATGAGTTTGACAACGAAAAAATTCGCAGTTAAAATGTTAATGAGATAGATTTTCTCCAAGTAATTATTTATTAATCAAAAATTAAACATTTTTTATTTTAAAATAGGATCCAAATATTCGTGTTTGCATTTTATTAATAAATCGAAAAAGTATTATAACGTGTAGTTTCTTTTAAGTAAGTTCCTTATGCATAATATTTGTAAATATTATAGTATAAAATTTCAAACGTGTACAAGTGCACAATGAAAATATTATTATATGCGTACGGAAATGATTTATTACAAAGATACCAGTTAATTAAAATTATTTAATTTTAATTTATGTCTATACATATTATACCTTTAAATAAATGGCGAAATATTTCATGTTTTATAAGTGTTATGTGAAAAAAAATTGATTTTTTTTTATTGAACATTTTGTCTTCAACAAGGTAAGAAAGTAAATTATTAAAATATATAATCAATTTGCCAAGTGAAACAATATTAATTTGCTTTTCGGAACTTAGGTATAGATTAGATAGATTTTCTTTTCATAAGTGACGTGGAATTAAAATTTACATTTCTTTGAAATAATAAATTTGAATACCTGTTATAGAATAAACGATGTTAATATTTTAAATGGAAAATAGAATATTTATTAAATTTATTATTATTTAATAGTTATTATTATTTAAATATTTTAAAATGGAAAGGATCAAGAATTCTTCTTCTTAATAAGATTAATCGTGAGCTCTATAAATTATCGTTAATGCGAAAACTAAAATTAAGACTTATACTTCAAAAGCTTTTCAGTAAGGGGATCATTAGAGAGGTTAAAATTTTTATTAGGCACAATATGAAGCAAAATTTAAGTTGTATATCTGTCACATTAAAAATTAATATATTTAGAAAGCAATATTTCAGATTTTTTCATTCTCATTATGCAATACTGGTCCCTTGTATCTTTTCATATTGCCTTTAATTTTAAAAAAAATGCCAATAAAAGCAATTTTAGAATTATAAACAAATAGTTCATTAAAAGTAATAAACAATAATATTCATTTATTTTTATTTATGATTATTCACTCTTGGGGCATATGATATAAGTTGTTTAGTTACAGTTAAATAATTTAATCACAACCTCATGCCCATGTTTCTGTCAAATTGTCAAATTTTAAAGCCGTGTTATTTCAATTTTCTTATATATGATCTGTTTATTAGTTATCTGAACTTTTCCAATGGAAATCATTTCCATGACATCATCGTGCTATTAAAAATACGAATATTCTATTTAACTACTACCTTTTGCGGCATTTTATTCGTTTTGTGCACATATAATATCTAGCATATAGTCCTACTTCAGCAAAGTCAGAAAATCAAGCGATTAAATATTTGATGAAACAATAAAAACAATTTGAATCTCAGGGCAACAATGTAAACTATTATTGAAAATTATGCAAAAAGGAAAAGACATTTAAGAAAAATTGCTCGGCTGTTAAAGTTATATTATTTAAAAAACAATCTTCTAAATTTCGAAATGGATTAAAATTCATTTATATGTAATAATAATTTTGGAATTATCCAACTCCAAACTTTAACTTTTAACAAACTTATAATTGATAAAAACTCTAATGAATATTTCAAAAAATCACTGTTTAGTACACATTCCTTATTTTCAAGATAAATATGTGCCAAATTCTATTACTATAAGTGAAGCAGTCTGGCCTATACAAAGCCAACAAAGAAACAATCACCGTTATTATTACAAGATATTAATGCGCAAAATTATATAACAGCATATTAAATTCGAATATGATACATATATACAGTTTGAGACATGGCTGTTTCTACATATCATAGAAATAGCATTAATTCTATTACATTTCCCAAACTAACTATTGCGTGATAAATAGTCCGATATGTAAAAGACTGCAATTGACTTAAATTTGTCAAAAGTGTAACAAAAGAGTGGTAGTTTAGGTTCTGATTTCATGACTATATCCAAATATTGCTTTTTGCAAATTTATTTTTAAATTTCTGAAGAAAGTTTTATAACACCGCCTGGGAAACATTTTATGGAAACCCATTTCACAGAAATATCATGAAAATTTTATTCTCATTTCTTTATTATTACTGATGCTGTTACAAATTACCAGTTTCTTTTTATTACCTGATAAAAATATACCACAGACACTTAGTTGAAAAATTTATGAAACAGCTTCAATAAAATTTTGCCAATGCATCAATAATTTTATTCTTCGATATTCTAAATGATAATTCATTTCCGATAAATTTTCAGTTATCTATTTTACGCTTGCACGATTGATAACTATTATCTTTGATCTCTTTCCCCATTTTTACAAAACATGGATAGAATAGAAACGATCTCCAGAAGCCCGCAACATTTTTAAAAAGTAGATTTTATCGAGACTTTTTTTTGCTACTAAATGTTTAACATAGCATTATAATTTAAAAAAGGCTTTTTATAAAATTATCATAAAATTCCATGTGATTTAAAGCAAAATATAGACTATATAGTTATAACATTGTCTATCTAGCAAACTATAAATTAAATAGTCATTATATTATATATATATATGGCTAACTATAAATTGTATAGTTATGATACTGTTTATATTGCAAACTATAAAGTTTATAGTTATTGATCTGTCTGTATTGCAAATTATAAGCAAAGTAGCCTTAAGTATAACTTTATTTAATATATAATAAATATTTAAGTATTATTATTGGATTATCCGTAAAATTCTACGAATTATGTAAAATTATGCTGATAGTTTCCCTCGTATTTCACATTAAACATTAATTAAATTACTCTTATTCTAAAGTTTTGATTTCTCAAGGTTTTCTGTAGTTCGAATAAAAAGTCGCTTGCAACAAAACTCATTAAATTCGAATATTTTTTGATTATTTTATAAATAATTGTTTTCCAAAAATATTATTATTATAAATAGCGAATTACAAGGTTATCTCATATGGTGCCAAATTTCTGAAGTAAATTCACTGTCATTATCATATAACAATTAATTTCTCGTTGCTAAGTTCCATAGATAAGCAAATTAAGATGGTATTTATATTAAAATTGACTTATTTGACATGTATCATGTCAAGTTGAAATTATTTATCTCCCTAATAATAGAATCATTCTTTTTTAATGACAGAAATATATTTTTCTAAAAATTTAATAATGTTTTTCTAATTGTAAAATGGTACAGATGGAAATAAATATTTTTTAATATAATTAGAAAGGGAAATTTTCCCGTAATCTATCAAAATATTCCTTGATTTCCATTAACTTTTCATAGAAAATATGAGATATTCACTAGCTGAAGCATAGCTGTTTCCCAAACATTAATAAAAATTCCAATTTCCTACTATTTCCTACTATTTGTCCACATAATAAAAACAGAAATAAAAATTTTCAAATTAAAAATCTTTGAAAAAACTGAATTATTGAAAAAAAATTTTTAAAATGTAATTTTTTTATCGACACAGAAATGGGTTTTTTTTTATTGTTTTTCTTTTTTCTTAGATGTAAAATACTGAGAGATTAAATAGCATTTTTGTAAACGCCAGGCTTGTTCTAGAGGTTCTCGAATATTTTAATTGTTTATATATAAAAAAAGCTTTTAATATATTATTCTAATTTTAGAATTAATCCATTTAGAGATTAGTTTCATGTTGTTACATTTGGGTACCATTTTCAAGCAACAGTTCTGAGGCATTGGTTATTCTGGAAACGACTTCGAAATTTCAGACCACGTTCTGACGAAAAGGAATGATGTTAAAGTTAATAGAATATAATCCAGAATCAGCATAATAATTTAAATTCTCGTTTCATTTTTCTTTGTATAATAAGCCTGTATAATTTTAATTTTGCAATCTTCATTTCAGTTAAAAATTAAAGATTTTACATGAAATGTTAAGGATTTCTTATTTATTCTCATTGACGTAAAAATTTCATAATAAAAAAAATAATAAGTAAAAATTTTCATAGAAGAATTCCTCTTTGTATCTTTGACCCTGCATGGAATTCTCAAATCATTTTGATGTTAAAGCAGTGGTCGTGGTCTTCCCAAAACTTTCTCTCATACTTTCTATTAAAAGGGTTAGCCCAGAGAATACTTTGAATAGCATTGGTGCAAAATAGTTACGAAATATTAACCTTTGGTGTGAATATAGCATTTTTACTTAATCTATCGTGTCATCTTTGGCGAGTTATTTGGCGATTAATCCATGGCATGTGGTAAATAGCATCCGAAAATAAAGTTTGTGTTTTAAACGCATTTTTCCCAACCGATTGACACAAAAATTTGACATAGAACTACAATCGTAGTCACAAAATTATATATCGAATCTGATATATTTAAGTCAATGCATTTTTAATTATTTCTTTTAAATTTTTCTAAAAATACAGACGGACAGAAAGTCAATCCCTTGTGGATCTGGCTCAAAATTTGATAGTTGTCTAGATTATAGATATTAGTTCAGAATATCAAATTTTATCTATTTAGCTCTCTCCGATTTGTAGTTATCGCTTTAAATTATATTCGACCATCTGGATAGGCTGACTTCCTTTGAGCAGATTTGGCTCAAAATTTCATAGAAATTTACAAATTTGGTATACGAATAGTATACCAAAATTTATCCGTCTAAATCAAAGCTTTTTGTAGTTATCTTTGTCATATGTATACAGACAGACATTTTCAAAAATGTGTTTTTCGATATTAGGGAGATCTAAAGCGTGGAGATTCGTCAAAATCTCGAGTTCGAATTTTTTTGTCGATTACTATATTACGTATGCGAGAAAATAAAAAGTATTCGCAATTTGTCCAAGAATAACTTTGAATGTTGTTGATTTCCTAATTTAATTTCAGTTTCTATAACAAACAGTATTTCCTATTCCATTGAGTTGTCAGTACCATTACCATTTGTTTTACCAATATAAATATAAATGAATTTGCTTTCATCGGATTGAAGCTAAAACCAATTTATTTACTAGAAATATTTTAATTAAAAAAATCACTTTAGATGAATTTGCATTTATATGGGGAATTAATCCAGAACCTTAACAAGAGATAATTTCTTAAATACAAAACTTTCAGCACTCCCAGAAACAAGTAATTATATATTCCTAAATATTCCAGAATGACCATTATCGGAGCGTAATAAAGTTAAAATTAAATAATGGCTTCGTATCCTTATTAATCATTACATTATCTGTCGCACTTAACTTGTCCAAAAACTTTTTAATGCCATCCCTTAGTTACTATCATCGACATTTTAAAATGTTTACTCTTCGCTTAATTACTTCGCTTTGTTTTCAGACATTAATGTTAAGTGTTGCGTAATTAAAATTCATGACTGGCTTTTTCTCCAAGGTCTTTGAAGGAGAAAAATTCAAAAGCTCGGAAAGATGTTGTGCTTGAAAGATTTCGAAGAATACGCCAAAAATACTATGGACCGCAAGACATACGCTTTCTACAGCCAGGGGGCTGAGAGAGAGGTTACACTAAGGGAAAACCTTCGAGCCTTCACGAGGTTGTTTTTATTTTCTTTACTTAAAAATTTCTTTTCAAAAAGCTTGTAAAAAATGGTTTGTTCTCTGAAAAGAATGTAAATTATTTTATCACTGGAAAATTTCTTCTAACCATCTAATATTTCTTAATCCGTTAATATTATATCTATAACCAGTCTCGTATAAAATTATATAAAAGTAATAATGTGCATTCACAGAAGAATGGTGTCAAAGTATGAATCCATGATGTTATGAATTTAATTTTGAAATTAATCGAGATTATTGTAAAACGCAGATTCTTAGATTTTATAGAAATGAGTCATTGATTCAGTTTATAAAGATTTAAAAAAAGAAGGTTCTATTCGATGCCAAATATATAGTTGCATTTATATGTTACGCGAATGCTTCTACTATAAAACTATTATTACATTCAATCTAAATCGAAGTTTCAATTAACATCTTTATTGTTGTATCAGTTTAGTTTACTGAATAAGAATTTTTATTATTAATATTTCTTAACGAGCATGACTATTGTATAAAGCTTCTAAGATCAGTAGTATGGAATATGCAAACTAAAAAGATATTTGTTCTTATATACGAATAAGTCATTTTACATGCAAAAGAATTCCGCAATTATTTAGAAAAATTGGAATAAAACTGAAAAATTAAAGTTAAAATTTTCAATTATTTTATCGCATTATTTTTCGATGCTTAAAATCTGAACTTTTTTTTTTCAGAATTGGAAAAAGATTGATTTTCAGATTGGAAAAATTTTGAATTGTTACAGTTAAGTTAAATTTGATTGAATTAGCTAACTTACCGTTTTGAGATCCCATTTATTAAATTATCTTCACGTTATAGTATTTAAAAAGTAATATATATATTTATTGTTGCCTTATATCAATATTCTTTATTTTGGTGTGCCAGAAGATAGTAACTATTCAGTTAAATTATACTGCTTTGAAGCAATGTGAGAGATATTTTAAGAAAACAAAATTTTGAATTAAGACCAGATGATGAGGGCAATATCTTGCACATCAATTCTTCTCCAAACTCATTCATCTCATCAGCAAAAGACCATTTGGATTCTCAACTCCATATCCAAAATGCATTAGAGATGAACTAATGCACTGCGTGTTTTGGTAAACTTGAACTGGGAACTGGGAACATGTAGAATCTCTTGAAACATGCCATGTGACATTAAACGCAAACTATTCCAGTATGGGTGATTATCTACTGATGAATCAATAGTAAAGCAGAGTGAGATTTAACCTATCAGATTCGACCTTGGAATGCTGATGAAATCGAAATTGTTACATCAATGCTTTGCCAGTTGATTGATTTTTTTTAGATAGATACTGCTGTGCCAGTCTTGATTTTTTTTAGATAGATACTGTTCAACGATGGCTCCGTAACACGAAAGACATAGATTTGATCTATCAGAAATGACGCTAGACTTCTGAAGGAATTTAACCAATAGTAGCGCCAATAGTAAAATAGTGTTTAATATAGTGTTTAACCAATAGTAAAATTATTACATCGGTCTTGTTTCATTTCTTGAAAATGTAATCTTGACTTTTGATATTAAGGTGATACTATTACTAAGTTTTTTGATGAAAATTGTGCCAGACTTTGACAGTATGATCGCTCGTACATTTCTATACACCACTGGCTGAAGTTATTTCTTTACGGATGACATCATTAATGATGATTATCTCTTGATTTTCAGATACATTGGCTTAATCCACTATTGATATTGAGCACTATAAATAATATTTTCTCATCAATATTGCAAAAGTCCTCGAAAATATAATCGCTCGGCATTTTCTGTATATAGTTGGTTCCAACTGCTTTCGTTATTGTTATTGATGATTATCTCCTGATTTTCAGATACACATTTGTTCCAAGGTGGCTTCGTAGCAAGGAAGAGAGAGATCTATCGACAACTGTTCTTGGTGAGAAGCTGTCGATGCCTGTCGGCATAGCTCCTATGGCTTATCAAAGACTTGCACATCCGGAAGGAGAAGTGGCAGCTGCAAGAGGTGAGGTGCAATATTTATATGGAATGAGGTGGATTGGATTAGAATTCCTAAATCTATGCAAGTCAGTTTCCAGACACAGAAATATCAAAATATTCGTAATTCTAAATTAGCTGCATTTCTATTTATTTCTTGACGTTTTCATAAATATTTCAATTAGCAAAAAGAAAAATCTTATTGGATTATAATTGTCATTATTCCTATTCCTATTTACATTTCAGAGAAGGTAAGAACTGCATTGTAGAGCGTTTAGAAGTGAAGTGAAAGGCGCACGTTAATAAATAGAGTATTTTATTCATAATCATAAATTAACCCGAATTACCGTTTCAATGAAATTTTTTTTTAATTTTATTTTTGAGAATTTGTAGAAAAAAGAACAAAAAATGTTTATATATTTTATATGTTGTAGATATGTTTTAAAAATGTTTATGTATTTGTAAAAGATATTATTATTAAAATTCAAATTGTTATATTAAATATAAAAAGAATTGGAATAAATATTTAATGGAAATGATACGAACTTTAATCTATAATTATAATAAAACTCAATGCGTGTGTGTGTGTGTGTGTGTGTGTGTGTGTGTGTGTGTGTGTGTGTG
>JAPMOR010089006.1:362833-394846 GCA_026543865.1 Argiope aurantia | reverse complement strand
ATATATATATATATATATATATATAAGTACATGCATCTTATATGAACTATTTAACAGTCTGTAAAGTCAATAATCTTGGCGAATAAACTAGTCGTCAAAGGCTATTAGTATTAAGTAAAGTTTAACATGCCTAAAATTAATCGGAAAAAAGAAAAGAAATGCTGCCTTAATATATACATAACTGCGTGTTATATTTGCAATTAGTTAACTTAATCTAAAATCTCAATATTTAGCCATTAAATTTGATATTTATTTTCACGATCTCATATTTAACTTCACATCTTTTATATTTTTAAAGAATTCCTGCTCTCTCTTTACGCACTATACTTTTAAGATCTTATATATTTGACTGTATTGGATAAAAATAGACCTTTTTAATTATTTCATAATGATACATAAATAGATTAATTGAGTTATATTTTTTTTTGTTTCAAAACTATGAGCAATGAATTTATGAAAATATTAATTCAAGATTAAAGAGTGAAAAATAGTTAATATGGATTATAGAGACATAAATATAAATATTTTAATAGTCGAATTTACATAGCTGTGTGAGGTACATTCTTAGGAATTTTTCGATAAATAAAAAAAAACCTTGATTCGTCATTGTTTTCAAATTATTTTAATAAAATTATTGCAACACATTCCAGTCAGATAGGTTTTCTCTCCTATATGATACTTTCCTCCTTTCTTTAAAGCGCTGTATGTGTTATTAGACTTTCGTTAACATATTTAATTGGTAATATCTAAATGTAAAAACATGGAATGTAACATCGAAATGCTATCCGTCTAATCTGTCTCAAAAAACTTTTAAGTGATCATGCTAATAGGCAGACGATTATAATTCCAAAAATGTGTTTTTGGATTTTAGAAGGTGTACATGAACATTAGAACATAAAAATTCGTCAAAACCATGAGTTCGAAATTTTTCAACTAACTTGCTCTTTACGTACTCTGTTTTGGTGTAAATAAAAATGGGTTCCTGGGACCTATTTACACCATTGAAGTTAAATTGCGCATCTTAAAAAAACTGAAGCAAAGATACTGGTTCAGTTAACGTAACGGACAAAAAGAGACATATCTGCTTTTTATTACTTAGTCGCCTTTGGTAGAGACAGCGATAGCGATTATTGTGATGATTTTTAATACTTCTATTAATATAAATGATCAAATTTTCATTCGGTGGTCTCATACAGTTGTTTCATTTTGCTTTATACAGTGGAAGATGCTTTAGAAGCAGTTAAGTACGGAGCTTCAGCAGTTTGGGTTTCAAATCACGGAGGAAGACAATTGGATTGCTCGCCAAACACCGTAAATATATAAATAATTTCAATATTTAATGCCAAATTTTTTTTCAAGCGTATATGTTGTATAAAATATCATTGAAGCAGAATTTCAGTGACTAGAATCTGAGCGACCAAAATTCGCTTGTTACGATTGTTTTAGAACATATAATTTTATTTAGAAACAACAAGAATATTTTCAATCTTACCTACATATGAACTAGTCATTTAAATAAAAAAAATCACGAATGCACTTAGTTTAACATGTTATTCGAATTGGTTAACTAAATAATTGTATTGTTGCTTTTAGATGTATTCGTATGTATGCTATTAGATGTAACGTATTCGTATTCGGATAATGTCATATAGCGCCATCTCACAACCAGCCGGAGTGTTCAAACTTTTTGTTTCAAACCTCAAAACTTTCTCCCATATTCTCTAATAAATGTGTCGTTCCATATTTACTGACTGAGGAGTGTTTTGACGATTATTTCCTGGCATGGGTTGATAGAATCCAAAAATCGTATTTATACTTCAGAAGCGTTTTTCTCATACGATTGAAACAAAAATTTGACACAAAATTATATTTGTAATCACAAAACTCCTCTACCAAATTTGATATATTTAAAGCATTACGTTTTTAATTTATCGCGTTTACATGTTTCTGAAAGTACAGACTGTCAGACAGTCAACCCTTTTTGGATTTGGCTCAAAACTGGGCAAGAGTCTGCACCATAGATGACAATTTATGCGCAAAAGTCTGAACCATAGATTTATGTGCCCAATCGTATCTATCTAGCTCTGTTCGTTTTGTAGTTATTGTGTTATCTTAGATTCGAACAGCCGGACAGACGGACTTCCTATGAACAGATTTTACTCAAAATTAGATAGAAATCTGTAAATTTGCTCTAAAGACTTTATACCAAATTTCAATCGTCCAGCTCAAAGCGGCTTTGAGTTATCTTTATCACATATAAACGGACATTTTCCAGAAATGTGTTTTTTGAACTCAAGATGGTCTAAAACATGGAGATTCTTCAAATTTGTGGACGATTTCTATACTTTCTCTATAATACGTATACGAGAAAATAAAAAAGAAGAAATATTTAACTTTCAGCTTGAAAATGCGTTGTTGTTTCTCTAATTTTTTCAGTTATTTTGTTGATTTATTCTGTTTTGTTATTAAGATATAAGTATTTACTTATTCAATTAGTTTTACTTTAATACATTCTTGCATTTCGCCCAATGTTAAATTAACAAACAACATTTTTTTTCGCAGTATTAAATTTGCTTCTTTTATGATTCTCGCAGAAACTTCTCACTGCTTTAAATTCTCAAATTTTTCATTGTCTAATAGGATTAATAAATGATTAAGAGACTCCGTAAATTGACTAATAATTCTCTCCAAAATAAACTTATTTTTCTATTGCTAAATAAATAATAGTACATTGTGCATTTATTTCTTATTTAACAGCTGGATGTTTTACCTGATATCGCTTCTGCTTTGGCTGGCACTGGATGTGAGATCTACGTGGACGGGGGCGTAAGGTGGGGAAGTGACGTACTTAAAGCACTGGCTTTAGGTGCTAGATGTGTGTTTGTTGGTAGACCTATTCTCTATGGTCTCAACCATTCTGTAAGTATATTACGAACTATTTATTATGAATTACAAATTATTTAGTCTGAAATTTGTTTGCCATAAAGATTTTCTAAACAAACATATTTTGAATATTTTCAATAAATAGTATCGAAGTTTAAATAAAAATTTCTTAACTTTCTATGGAAAGCAACTGATCTCGAAATCTCATTTTCCATGTTGTGCAATATTAGCTTCAAGTGCTCATTTAAGCCTAATAAAAGAATAAGTAACACAGTCATAAAGAGTATATTCGTTGCTTAAGTTTTACAATTTCGTTAACACTTAAAGTTGTGATTTAATAGATTTCTTCAAATTAGCATGATTTCATATTCAGATTTATAACAATTCCTTTGAAATCACTGGAAATTATTTTTTAATCATTTTATGTGTCAATGACAGTATTAAAACAAACCATACATAGTTTGAAAATACCACAATCATTAGTTTAGTATAAGAATTAAAATAAAAACTCCTCCCATTTCTTTTTAGGGACAAGATGGTGTACGATCCCTTCTGGAGATACTAAGATCTGAGCTTGACAGGGCAATGCATCTATCAGGTATTTATTTTATTTAAAATAAGGGAGAAAAAGCTTCCGAATTCTAATACATGATTGTTTATAAGTACTCAAAGATATGAAGTTACATGCTAACATAAATTAACTAATACAAACCTAATAGAAGAATATTAACATTAACAAGAAAAAAACTATCATAAAATTTTAAGCGTTTGGTGTAAGTTGTAAAAGTTTATTGAAGTATGACTAACGTCTCTTTGAGAAATTACCGAACAACCTCTTTATTCTAAAAAGTAATGACACTACTATATACTTCTAACTGGTTGAATGTTTGACCCGAAGGAGTAATATTGATCAACAGAGGCGTTAACGCAATGGAGTTAGGAACATGGAATTCAAGTGGATAACCTCTTCTTAACGGTTGAATTCTTGAAGGAATTAACGTCAGTGCAGTCGAGATTGAAATGCAAAATTCGATGGAATATCCATTTCTCAGCAGTTTACTGTTTGACTCGAATTAGTGGAATAGAGTTTGGAGCATGACAGCCGATTGGGGATTCATTTCTTGGCAGTTAAATGTTTGACCCGAAGGGATTATCATTGATCGATAATGCGTTAGTGGAACATAGCATTAGATAATAGCTATTTCTTTGACCCGAAGGATTTAATGTGGGTCAGTAGTGGCGTTACTACAAACCGATTTGGAACACGACTACCGAGTGAGTATCCACTTTTTAACGATTTACTAATTAACCTGAAGGATTTAATGTGTTTCAATACAGATTGTAATAGAATCAAATTTGTAACACGCCATGCGAGTGCACATCTATTTCTCGGTCATAAATTGTTTAATCCAAAGAATTCGAGATTGAAGAGTTGATTCACATGGATTAGTAGTGGTGTTTGTGCAAATGAATGTGGAACACGGCATCCGAATGGGTATCCAAATGTCAGTGGCTTAATGTTTGACATGAATGATTTAACATGAAACAATAGTGATGTTAGTGGAATCCACTTTAATCTGAATGGTTATCCATTTTTTATAGATAGACTTTTTAATGTTTGACCCAAGGGATTTTAAAGGATTGAATAATGGCATTAGGATAATAGATTTCGGAATAAGTCAATTAATTGGGTATCCACTCCTCGGTGTTTAATGTTTGACCCGCGGAATTTAATGAATCAGTAGCGGCATTAGGGCAATAAAGTTTGAACTTAATGTCCTAGTGGGTATCCACTTCTTGGCTATTCAGTTTTTGATCCGAAGGGCTAAATGGGTATCAGAGTTAACTTTAGTAGGATTGAGTTCTTCAAGATCAAGAATTTCGTGTTCTGAAACCAATATTTTTCCAGCATATCACCATGGCACTAGAGAGTGATGAATAAAAAATGATATAATTTTAAAATTTCATATTAAGAAACATTAATTTGAAATTTGATCGAGTAGGTTTTCTTTTGCCCGAGGATATAATGACAACATAATTTCACCTCCCTTCGTATTTCCTCTTCTAATTTCATTATCAGGAGGGATGTATGAAATTAATGTGAGCATTTCAACCATGCATCACGTACATAGGTTAAAAACATTCGAACACAGTTGTTGAAAACCACTTTTCAGCCTATAATATCCGAGCAACTATAATATTGGGAATTATTTAAATAACATTCTCATTACGATAAGGTTATAAATCTATTAATCTGTATTATCTTTCAATCTTCATTTATAAGGTAATTATTAAGAAATAAAAATTTCATTCACTAAATTATAATCTGAATTCCATTTGAGCTGGATGACTCTCTATAAACTCGACCGAAATTTTTAAATTTTCTAGAATATATCCCACGCCTGTTCATATCTATTCAAAAATGATCTAGCCATTTTAGTTACGAAATAATGTAAGCACCGTATTAATGAAAAGATGCATAAATTTTCAGGCTGTCTTGTCATGGGACCCATTTCAGTAGATAGTATTCTCATAAAGATGTATCTTTTAAGGTACGGTGAAGTTACATTCTTTCGTGGTGCAGGTTGATTTTATCAAAAATTTTATTTATTTCATATAAATTTTCATTGACTTCTTTATCAATTTCTTCAGTTTTTTTTTATTTCAAAAGTAGCCTTATATTTCTTAAAATGATTAATATTTTTTCTTTCAGGTTGCAACAGCATTGGTGAAATAGGACCTCATTTGATTCAGAAAAGGCAACTAGCTAAGATTTAAATTTCAATGGCGCAGTTATATTCAAACAATATTTCATTATACCCGAATATATGAAAGAAGAAAGAATATTGATCTAATATGTCTACTAATTTCGGTTACAAACATCATTAAAATATTGCAAAAATTCTTTTTTCTTGAAGAGATATATATATTTTAAATATTTCAGATATACTATACTTGAATAAAGCCTGAATTCAGACAAATGCCGCATTTTCATTTATCGAAGGTTTTGAAATTTAGATATATTATTTAAAAATATAACAACCATTATGAACAATCTACTATTCTCAGTTAATAAAGGAATAAATAAAATAAGGTCTGTCTTAATAAACTTTGAAAAACTGTATTTATACCTAAAACCTCAGATAAATATAATTACTAAGCGAAGAAAACTTCATAAAGTATCTTAGAACGTTTAAATAAGTTTATATCTCTTCACTATAACAATTTAATATACATGAACAAAGCAAGGTTAATGTTTTATGCATCAACGAAGAACAAAAAGCATCGTTCACTTTTAATTAAAGAATCCATTATTTCATTCCCTATTTCTGATATAGTTAATCGATTAAGTGATAGTTAAGATAAATCTTTTCATATAATAGTTTGAAATAGTCTACAAAATTGAATTTTCAGATGTTACATGGTTTCATTGTATCTAAAATTCATTAAGTAAAAAACTCAAAAATATGTAAGCATTTTGAAGCAGCTGTTTTTAATGAAATTTATTCCATTAAAGAGAACTTGCAAAATTACAATTTTAAATTGAAATTATTTCTCCAATACAAACTTTGGACAATACAGAAATTGCTAATAATAGAGAATTTTAATTAAGAAGCCTTTTTATGTAGGTCTTTAGAAAGATATTTCCATTTATATAAGTTTATATATGGTTGAATCCTCACTTCTGTATTTGAAAATAAAATATTAATACTGAATTATCGTATAAATTATTTATAAATTTAACATCCTTTTATAATTTAACACAAACCTACAACGATAAATAAGATATCAATCGATAAATTTCTTAAATTAATGTTTAAATTGAACGAAAAATTAAGGCGATGTTAGTTATCATATACCAAAAATTTAAACGATATTTTCAATTAAACTATTTTAGGCCGAAAAACTTACAATTGGCATTGATTGCACAATCTGTAAAAGGAAATTGCGAGTTTAGTTAAAGTTAATTGATTCCATGCAATTCTAACAGCGAAACAATGGAAAACTAATTGCAACCACTGTAATATTTAAAGAATCATATCTACAAGTACATAAATCAATTTTTAAGAAAAATACTGTTATCGTCCTGAATAATGTTGTATAGAAATAGAAATTGTGTATAGAAATGTAAATACTGAGAAGCTTTGATTCCATCTTCCTTTCAAGGCTCATCACATTAGACCAATCTGAAACTGTCTTTAATGTTTTTGTGCATACATTTCGTTAAATATTTAATATTAATGACACAGAAAAAGACTAAATCATTTTGAACAGAGATGGTTGTGTGTGCAGAAGTTTCGCAATGGCAAAGAAATTTTCCGGTGATTATGCGGTGGATGATAATTCTGAAAAGATTAGATTGCGAAGCGTTATTTCAAAAGAAAATTTGAGACACAGGTAACAAAAAACAGGAAAGGCGTTCACAAAAATAATACTTGGAGAAATCAAGAGCGAACTATCAAATAATAAATCTTTGAGCAATAGCAAAAATGGTATTAGAGAGCTCACTTTATGATCAATAATCCATAGAGCACTTTCATCGATTGTGTGGGCCTATGTTTACACAGTCTCATGTATTCTAATATAACAAGGTATAGAATTTTGTAGAAAGATCTCAGTTCTCAGCTCCTAGAATTCTTGTTTATTTTAAAATCTTTATTTTTGTCGCCAAAATCTACAAATTATGCACCAAATATTAATCACCTATATCAACAGTGGCGTGGTTATGAATGAGACATCCATAAAAAATATTTGTAAATCTCTCTTCATTTGTACTATGAAATTAACTGCGAAGGAAAGTAATATTTCAAATATTCAATTGTATCATTTTTCAGTTTATATGAAAATTTCTAATATCTTGCCATATTTTTATTATTTCTGTTGTTCCATATAATCCAAGTGCATAAAATACAGATACAAACTGAGGTGAAGTGTTATGAGTGAGGATAGAACCTGGGACCTTGTGGTTCGCAGCCGAGTAACATGACCACAATACGAAAGCAATTGCTCTGGTAACTGGCTTATAAGCTTTCACCACAAAACCATATATTTCAGTAAATTTCAACTCTATTTTCATTGAAATACAGGGGAGAAATTTAAAATCATTCCCTACTTATAATTTCTTCTCTAGGATTGTAATATTGAAAAATATGATGACAAAGGGATGGAATTTAAGTTTGTAGACAAAAAACATATTGAATAAGGATCTGAAATATTGGATTATGTGACAAGGAACTCAATCATTTAAGATTTGGATAAGTTTTGAAACCTCTTTTTTGCAATAATCCTTTTTCTTTTGCGAAAATATTGAAAGAAATACATACGATATTTATTTATTTATTTTATTTTCAACATTTTAGAGATGAATTCTTTTTTCTAACTAAAAAGATTGCATCTTTCCTTTTTTCTTGGATATTTTATTATGCTTAAGCAGTTAGGTTTGAAATATTTGATCATATTTTTTTAAAGAGCTGTAATTAAATTGTTATTACTGAAGTTGATTTCATAGCAACGGAGAAAAATCGATTTAAGAGTGTTTAACTAAGGAAGACAAAGTGGATCAGATTGGTGAAATATTTTTATTTATTTCGATGATTTATTCCATCTTTTAAAAAAAAAACTTATTACCTTAACAAAAGCATTGAAAGACATATATAAAAATGCAGCCTTTATTTAGCATTGCAAATACACTTTAAAGTTTTCGTTTCAGATAATTATTGTTCTTTAAAATCTATTAGATTTTGAAAGATTTTTAACAAAATTTCAGAAAATTATAATATTAATATGTGATTTCGAGTTTCAACATTCATGTTTTCTCTGAAAATAGTGAGTAATTCTGACAAAAATATCTTTCCATCATTCAATTTTTAAATATATGAAAGGAAATTTTTTCTAAAAAAGTAATTTCATTGATATCGTTTTAAAAACAGCTGAAACTGAGCGAACTTTTTAAAAAACGAAGAGAAGGTGAAATTAGCATTAAAAAAATCTGAAAATTATCGGCCGTAATAAAAAAATAATAAAAATAACTTAGCTAAGTTATCTAAAACTCAAAATGTGTTTCCCTTATACGTAGTTTAGAGAAAGTATAAAAATCTTCAAAAAATTCGAACTCGAGATTTTGATGAATCTCTACATTTTAAACCTCCCTAAGTCCGAAAAACACACTTTTAGAAAATGTCCGTCTGTCTGTCTATGACAAAGCTAACTCAAAATGTCTTCCAGTTAGACATGTGAAATTTGGTACATTATCTTTATGTCACATTTGCAGATTTCTATCAATTTGCGAGTAAAATTTATTTAGAGGAAATCCGTCTGTTCAGCTGTTCGAGTGTATGTTAACAAGATATCTACAAAACAAAGAGAAACAGATAGATACGATTCGGTACACTGATTTAACATCCATAGTTTAGACATCTGTCGAAATTTTTAAGCAAATCCAAAAAAGGGTTGCCCGTCTGTCAATCTATCCTTTCAGAAACATGTAAATAAGATAATTCAAAAACGAAATGACTTAACTATATGAAATTAGGTATGGGATTTTAAATTACAAGTGTAATTTTGTGTCAAATTGATTGAAAAAACGTGTCTAAAGCAAAAATTTGATTTTTGGATTATTATTATCCGAATTATTAACCTCATGCAAGGGATTAATCACCAAAAACTCGCCAAGGATTGCACGATAGATTCAGAGAAAATTCTAAATTCACGCCAAAAGTTAATATTTCGTATCTGTAGGATAATATCGTTCAAAGCGTCCCCTGGCGTGACAAATGTATGAGAGAGAATGTGTGAAAGTTTTGGGAAGACCACCCCGTTAGTTAAATAATGCTCTTTGAATTAAAAATAGTATTCAATATTGAAAAATTATAATTATTAGTATTTTTATGGATTTGCTTAAATGTTTCTTTAAGTAACGTATAAAGAATATGACTCTAATTGCAGGAGTACGAAATTATGTTTTGTGAAATTTAAGTTCGCGAGAAATTCAATTAAATATACAATCTACAAACGCTGCTCTATTCTATCATGTAGAAATCAAAATCTCTACACTTAGGAGAATTTATCCTAAATATGATATCCAAAATTCGATATTCTGATATATTTCTCAAATTGCTCACTTACATAGTAAATCACAAATCATTTTGAGTAAATTTTGAGTCACAAATCTTAAAAGCGAATGTGATCGTCGAATCTAAATATCTGTATCTTTTGAAGCAACAGATAAGGCAAGAAAGCGTTGATAAAGATAAGTATTGAAGTCACAATACTTATCTTTATGGTATACTTTGTATATACCATTTAAACCTGCGTTATCATGAAATTGTTTACAAAAATATAACAACAATGGAAAAGTATAAAAGCTTGAAAAAAAATAAAATGGCAATAATGGCATTCTGTTGCCCACAGTGTCGTTATATTTTGCCTTTCAGAGTGGAAAAAGAAGAAGAGAAAGAAAGAAAGAAAAAAAAAAGAACTTGCGTCTCATAAAATTTAAAATTGTGGTTTCTGCGAATTATTAGATGGAAACTTCCGTGAGGGACTCACAGAAGTCCCCTTCATATTTTATTGATTTCAGGATTAAAGAATCGGAAGAACCTCCCATTTCTACTGAGAAAACTCAGGAAACAAAAGAAGCGAAAAAAAATGGAGGGAGCTTTCACCTTCTGAATATTTTATGAAGTTTCCTTTTCTTCTGAGGAGAAAATTTTCTATCTTAGTTTGCCATATTAATGTTCTTCAGCTTATCTCTAATTTTATAACATGAGTATTCAGGATAAAACATTATAAATACAACACTTATAATGGATATTGCAAATATAGCATTTTCAGTATATAACATTTTCGAATTGAGAAGAAATATTTGTTGTTTTAAAGTTTATTTTAATTCATTCGGATTACAATGCAAAATTTACAATAACAGAAGGCTAAATTATTTCTGAATTGGGAGAGAGATGAAAGCTGAATATTTGAAAGTTTCATAGAAGTTTATCTAATATGTATATTATTATTTTTCCAATGCTTCTTAGTTACTCTTTCTCTACTTATGTTTTACAAAGCTTCTGACAATATATTCTACTGTAAATATCTTTTATATTTTCCGTGAAACTTGGGCGGAAAGTTTTGAATCATCAGGTATATATATTTTCTATACTAGGATTGTCGTACAGAAGATTGAAAAATCAAAGAGTTGGAGCATACATAGAGTTTGAGACGACAGTCAGATTTTGCGATTATCTGAGATGTCGAGAGGCGCGACTGACAGCATAATCATTTGAAATGCAGAAAATGGTTAGAAAATTTCCATTTCCTGTAGTAACTGTTTTCTGTTAGAAAATATTGGAAGGAATATATTCGATATGCAAACTTACTTATTTTCATTTTTGTAGAGATGAGTTCTATTTCTTGTCTTCCTTGGATAAGATTTCTCTGATTCTTATAATATTCATCATGCATAAGTAACAAAACATGTATGAAATGGACAATAATTGAATTTTAAGAATAATTTCTTATTATTGGTTTAATTTTTTCAATAATTTATTATTACTGAAACTGGTTTCAAAATGATGTAATAAAAAAAATACGGTGGGAATATTTTATTTAATTTTCAAAGATAAAAGTTGAGAAATGAATCAGATGAGGAAATATTTTCATATATTCAACTACTAGAATGTCACGTTTTCGCATCTTTTAAAAAGTAATTTTTTTTTTATTTAGAACAGTACTTAAAGTGAAGCATTCAATTAAAACTTCCTTTTATGCAAAATTGTAAAGATACATTATATTTCTCTTTTTTGATAGAAATAAAAAAATTTTGGAGCAATTCCGCAAAATAAATAATTTAAAATCAAAAAACGGAAATATTTCTAGAAAGAACTTACATAATTTCAATTTTTAACTAACATTTCTTCCGAAAAAATAATATATAATTTATATTATAATTTACAATTTAGCTATAAATATAACGGTAGTAACTTTTTCATATAGTTCAAAATTAACAAATTTTTCGAACTGCAAACATACATTCAAAATTTGTAAACAGCAATGAATTGCCACTGCTTTTCCCATATAGTATCTTAGATATCTCATCTACTATTCAAAAATAAAATAAAACTCTGTAGAATTAGTATTATTTTAAAAGTGAAATCATTTCAGTTTTTAATTATTTTTTACTATCTAGTCTTTAATTTATAATTCATTGTAGTAAGCATTTGGGAAATTAAAAATTTTATGCAAATTTTTGCTGAGATTTACTGCTAGATGGCAGCACGAGTATTAAATTAAAATTTTATTAAATCTGCTCATTAGCCTATAACTAGTTTAAAAGAAAATAAAATAGTATACAGCAGTCTAGAATGTATTCGTATAAAAAAGTACTAAATTTTAGTGCATTAAGAACTGCGTGTAAAAAGAGCACAAAATTCCATTTTAATAAGCAAGAAATTAGTCAAGTTACATAAAAGTAAATAAAAAAATATTTTGACTGCAAAATCAACACTTGTAAATCTCATCATTACAAGTATAAAAATCTACTTTTAGAACCTGTAACACAGTATTTTATCACTTTTTGATGGAAAGAAACATTCGATTCAACACATACAATCGTGAAATGTAATTGATATTAATGGTTCTTTTTACGAAGAATATCATTCAATATCGGATAATAATATTTATCGGCATTTTTTACAACATATTTCAGGTCACCACTTAGTAATATGTAAAGAGAAGTTAATCACTACAATATGGAGAGATTTCTTTTTTTTTCTTTTTTTTTTTTGAAAAAATTTATTAGGAAGATATAGAAGGAAATTTTTATAGGAAGATATAGAAGGAAAATTGTTTCTAATCCAATATGTTTCTTATCTAATAAAATGGAAACAGAAAAGTATATATTTTGGTAGAAATGAGATAAAATATAATATAATTTCACTGTGATTCCCTAAGCAAATAGCACTTAAGCATCATTAATCAGTTAAATCATAAGATTTAAAATCAGCTTTAAAAATGTATCCCGATAGACTATGCCTCACAAAGCAATAGTCTGGCGTCAAGAGATACAAATTCAATCAATTATTCACTAATCCAATCAAATTCACACATCTAGACAAAAATCATTTCCATCTAGAAATCATTTCCAACAATACATCAAATATGGAAAAGAATCAGCATTGGGGAATAAAATGGTGATAGTTATATCCCATTACTCACAGTATTCCTAAAAGAACTGAACTAGCGACGTAGGGGAGGGGGAGCTTATATGCCAAAATTTCTAACTGTGACTTCTGCGAACTGATAGATGGAAATTTCTGAGGAGAGAGTGTCTTTAAAACCCCTTTCATATTTCATTGATCGCTTTCAGGATTGAAAGACGTTTCCACTTCTTCTGAGGAACCTCAGGAAACAAAAGAAACGAAAAAAAAATAGCGGGAATTTCACGTCATTCTGAATGTGTTATATTTTCTTTTCTTCTAGTGATAGAATTATTGTCTACATTAAATCTTTTGCATTTTGCATCTGCGATTCTAATTGACATTAAATATTTTGCATTTTGCATCTGTGATTCCAATTGTTTGGTACTAGAAATCTTTTCCACCATTCTTTTAAAATTTTACTAACGGAAAGTGAATTTAGATATATTTTTATCATGTGAGATCATGATGTTGTTTTGGTTAGGGGGTTTTAGAGCTCAAAATCGCGTAGGCAATGATTATTGAAGCTCGCAATTGCGTAGACAATGAATATTGAAGCTCGAAATCGCGTGAGCAATGAATATTGAAGCTCAAAATAGCGTAGGCAATGAATAAAGCATAAATGGAAATTTTCCTCGTCATCTTTTAACCGCATATATTTTTTTTACCTGTGTTAACCATTATTGCATTATTATTATGTATGCTTCTTTGAAAGGAGATGCGTTTTTAAAAGGCTGACCTGCTTTTACCAGTATTGCATTATTATTACGTATGCTTCTTTGACAGCAGATGCGTTTTTAAAAGGTTGACGCAGAACTATGACATCATAGCTGTTATTTCATCCCAAAATCTGTCGAGCTCCAAAACTTTGTTTGCCAGCTAGAAAAATTGAAAATGAAGATTTTAAAAAATTATATATATATATATATATATATATATAAAGAGAGAGAGAGAGAGAAACCGATAGAAAAGTCTCGTGAAGACAAAAGACAAATAATGATTTAAAAAATAATAATGCTCTCATATGATAACTTGAAATTTGCGATCGTAGATTTAATTTTAATTTTTTATGTTAATTTTTGCCATTATTTTCCTTTTCATGAATTCACACGAGTCCTGTATTTTTAAAAGAAATATAATATTTTGTCTCGTTTTCAAGAAAAATAAAATGCAAATTATTTGAAATAGTAGAAAGTTAAGTTCTAAATCCCACTTTGAATAGTTTTAGAGGAGTGAAAGGTTTGTCTTCGTATTTTCTTTTTGGATTTTTCTCTGATTCTCTCTCCATTGATTCCTTAGCAGTTCCATATCATGATAAAAAAAAATATACGGAATGTAGACAGAATCCAGAATATGAATACACTATATGCGTTAAGCATAATATTGATTGGTTCACTTTTGTTTATCTTCATTAAAGATGTGTTGAATTAGACTCAAGTGATCTGCTTTATTTCTGTGTTTATATCTATGTCCTAAATATTCATGATTCTATGTGATTTATCTATTCGCGAAGTGTTTTGTCCCAAAATGAAACAAAAGTATAATGAGAATAAAAGGCGAAGAAAACGCTAATCATCCTTAAGCTTAATAGCATTTACTTTAGTTTATATTTAATTATAGATACTTTTGGGGGGAAAAGCCGAATATTAATTTTTTTTAAAAAATAACGAAAGCATCCTCTAATTTGCACACGGCTTGAATGAATAAAAAAAATGGAAGAACTGCAGAACTTATTTTTCATAACAGAAATATGTTGTTTTATTTATTAAATATAATTTTAATAAACTATCTGAACAACTACCTCTAGAAACATAAGATACAGTCAGCTTCGATTTTTTAGAATAATTTATTTTCTCTAAATCTAAACATATGGAATAAGTATCAAAATTCTATATACATTTCAATTTTCAGGATATTTTTTTTCAAATTTGAGAAATATTGTGGTAATAATAATATATTCATGTCCATTTTTATTAAACGTTTGATTTTTCTTCATATCTTTTAAAATATGAATCTTTTTGTTTAGTATTTGATGATATATTTGGATTAGTATCTGAATTTAAAATGCCATAAGCAAAGTTTTATCTTATTCTAAACTTTGATCGCACGCTAATGAATATTTCTTTCATAGGAAATAATAAATTAGGCTTTATTGAGTATATTAACATTTTATTCTGAAGTTATGAAATGTTCTGCATATGTTCTGATGTTACAGAACATATAAGCAATATGGTTTAAAGAAATTAATACCCAAAGATACAGTTCCTCGGAATCGGGTCTCGAAGCTACGACCTCCCAATCCTGATGCTAAAATTGTTCAACAAGATCATTGCAATAAAGTAATGTGACCGGTATAAAAATTAAATTCCAACTTTTAAAATATTTATTTTAAATATTTTTGGTGTCTCTATCCATATTTAAATAATGAATAAAGGTTTAGAAAAATTATTATTATTATGTTGGTTTTTAAGCTGTAACGAAGGCTACTGATTTTCCTAATTTTCTGAGTATTTTTGCCATTTTTTTGAAAGAAATTTTTGCCGGAAAGTTAAGACCCAGTTTGTCCTCTTTGTTTCTTTATTTTATGTTATAATTATAAAGCCCCTTTTTTTCAATTTTTTGAACCTTTTTTTTCTTACTTTGAAACTAAATCTGACATTGATAGCTGTTTTCCAGCTTTTTTCAATTTTGCCTATCTTGAATTCTGTTGTATTAATAAATATTATTCATTTCAACTTCTTCATATTATGAGAATGTTGATACATATAGAAGTTCATTTCATTTTTTTTACGGTCTCTAAAATCTACTCTCTATATTTACCTATAAAGAATTACCCCAGTAGAATTATTAAGCAATCTGTTTTGGAACGTAGAATTAAACTTATTTTATCTCTTAGAAGATTAATCTTCAACTCTCAGAGTGGTTCATGTTTATACAAAATAAAAAAAAAGCATTTCACGTGCTGAAACTCTTTCACTCTATAGAATGAAGATTTAAAACATACCTTGAACTGTTTTTCGAAAAAGAAATATTTCCAATCACGATTTAAGAACCATTATATTTTACCAGAGCCAAGAAAGATGTGAATTTTAAAGATCTCACGATTTCTTTCATTTTGAACAATTGCATTTTAAACAGTTGAAAGAATTTATTTATTTATATATTTTTATTTTAAAACTATTTATATGATTCAGCCTACGTGGAATGTGAAGTTATCAAGCTTTTAAACTATTAAATTATAACTTTCTTTTAGAACAGGCTGGAAATAAGTATACAAAATTCTCTTTTATTTTTAAACTGAGGACGGAGATTGTTACATCGTTTCAATTAAAACAAATTCTCATTAATGAATTCTCATTAATGTTTTTTGTAGCATTACAGAATTGAATGGAAATATATACCAATTTTTAAGGGGAAGATTGGGTTTGGAACGAACATTAAAAAGAAATTTATGTCCAAGTTTAAATCTTTTGACTTTACGAAATCCTTATAAAGGTTTATTGATTTTGGAAATATTAGATATGTTATAAAAACAGACTTTTCTATTTAATGGAAGTTTATTTCAAAAATTTTAGATTTTATGATTAGTTCCATGTTCTATGCAGGAATTTTTCTAGAAAATTTATTATTTCAAACTGGATACAAAGCTTTAAAAAATAGAAACTTTCAATTTTCTATTAATGAGCAGCATCAGGATTATATCTCACTATTTACTTTTTTAAAGTTTATATTTGATTTTAAAAACTTATTATTATCATTTACTTTTTTGAAAATTGTCTTGTCGCCTTTGTGAGCAATAGAATATAGATGAGAAGTTACTTTTAAAGATGCTTGTGCATTTATATGTCTAATATCTAAAACTAGGAAGAATTAAAAAATTCCTCAATAAATTATGAAATATTTACGATTTGCTTTTCTAATATTATTTCATGCAAATTTGAAATAAATCCTTGCATATTTTTCTTGTCTCTAAATGCAATTATTGGATTTAAAAATAAAAGATTAAATTAAATTAATTAATGATTTAAACAACCCCATAGATAAAGTAGATGAGCTTTCTTAAGTTATAAGCAATTGTTAAGTTAAAATGAATTACAAATAAAATTAACGAGAAAGAAAGTGTTCGTAAAGTATAGTACTTGAAATTTCAGTATAACTTACATTAAAATATGATCACAAATGTCCGAAAAATATAAATGTACACTCATTGTTTTCTAAAATGTTTTAAAACTTCTTTCAATACAGACATAGTAACTTAAAAGCAAATAAGCGTATGTAATGTTTCGACCATTTCAGAATTGCTGAATGGTTTACCTAAAATAAATATAAATAAGCATGCAAGTTTAAAATAAAAAGTGTACCAAAATAACTGATAAATTTTGAAAATCAATTTAAAAAATGTAAAAATAAACAAGGAAGGCGATATAAATATACAGTTTGTGATCTTGGGAAATCAGGATATTTTATCCTACGTAATTGCAAATTTAATTTACATTGTTATGGACAGGTGTCACTGGCAGCTATGTACAATAATTGCAGCTAAAACGAAATATTACAGCAGGTACAGATCCTCATTCTGTACCTGCCTTTTCGACTCTGGAGTGACTGGGAACAGCATTGTTTAATTTTCTGCAATAGTCCTTGCAATATTTTCATACCGGTTTTTATTTGCAACGCTGTCTTCCGACGATAACGTTAACTAACTATGCAATTTGGTGAGATTAAATTCCATGATTTCCCAAAAATAAGGCCTCAAACGATACATTTTTAGCACATCCCGTCTTCTTCTTCTTCTTCTTTTTTTTTTTTTTCATTGATTTTCAAATTCCATCAAACATTCTTGGGACATTCTATATATATTTTTATATATGTGTTGGCATTCAAGAGGAAAAACAGTTTGATCTAATCTTACTAAATTTGGCACAGATGCCTTTAGGATGTAGAAAATATGCAAATCGTACGAAATGAGTGTGTATTAATTTTGTGTCCATCGGATCACTCAGTAAATTTTAATACATTTTTGTATATAATTTAAATGCTATTGCTTTGTTGAATATAATGCCCTGGTGTATTAATAGTTTGCACATAATTTAGAACATATAAAAAATACTCTACAATCCGGTTCTCTGCGGCTAATTTGCTCAAAAATTGCTCTAAATATCCTTAAAAGAATATAAATGTAAATGCACAAGTAATACAAATGTATCGGTAATAGCAAATTGTTCGAATTAATAAATATCTTAGAAATTGTAACTTATTTAACTCAATAAATGCATCATTGTTGGTATTTGAGTTAATAAAACAGAGCACAGTGTTAATGATAATGATTACCACGGTTCGACGTTACCACGGAAAGTGGGTGAAGTAGCTTCTGAGGGTAAAGACCCCTGAGCACCCGAGGGCAGAAGTCTGACTTCTAGCTCATATGAAGATGAAACTCACACATTCGCATGCACAACCCCAATTTGTAGGAGGGGGGGGGCACATTCACACACCTTACAGGTAGAACACAGTTGAAGAACAATCATGCCCGAACCGGGACTCGAACCCAGGAAGCCCAGGTCACGGGGAAAACGCGGTACCCATATGCCAGGACGCCGGGAGGTACAGTGTTAATAAAACAGTGTTAATAAACAATTAAAAAATACTTTTTTTTTAGTTGCCAGTATATTTCAATATACTTACAAAAAAGAAATACTCTCGAAACTTCTAAAGTTTAAAAAGAAATTCCACTTTTTAGCGTTTAAAGCTGATCCAATTATGATATTTTGAATGCATTTTTTATAATTTTTCATCATTTCTATTATCGTCTGCAGGAATATCCGCCAATCAAAGAGAGAGGTTTATTCCGGACGATTTCTTTTGAGTTAAAATATTGAATTTTAATTTGTATAATTCTGTTTGTTTTAGCTGAAGATGAATTAAACTTTTATTCATTTATTTACTTTTTTCAAGAATTTTGTGTGTCAAAAATATTTAACTAGGTTATGATAAATACGACCGGGAGAATATACAAAATTTTAGATTTCATAATTTTTCAATATTACATTTATTGACTCAAACAGCATAAATCATTTTTCATTTGGAAGTATATATTTTTTCTTTAATAGTTTAGAAATTAATGATTGGACCATGATTATACACGATATATATATACATATTGGAAAACTTGCATAAATATTAGAGAATTACTTGGATTTGAACCAAAATTTTCTACCGAAATACAATTTTTTGTATTAAGATCGAATGGAAAAATGAATTATTTTACCTCCTTGCATTTTTAATTTCTGTGTTCATATATATAAAGAAAAAACGATAGACGAGATAGAAAAAATAGCCTTAATTCAAATTTCTTTTGAATCGGAAAACCGTCAGAATTTGACCACTTCCGAAGAAGCGATTTAGCGATTTCAATAAGTGCCATATATATATTTCATTAGTTTAATATAGATTATTCTAACTATCATAATTTTTAGACTGAAATAAAAAAGGATTAAAATAGAGAATGAAAACATGTTTCTAGATTCGTGAATTTTTTTTTTGTTAAACATAGTAAATAAATGTTATTAATAAGACTTTTTTTAATCAAAAATAACACCAAATATAGGCGGTTGATGATATCAGGATTTATTTGATAAATTCTAAAGCTTATACTATTTTATATTATTTTTATCTGTCATTTTTAAAAATGCGATATTTACATCACAATATTTTTAGAAGAATATTGAGGATTTTAAATCAGCAATTTTCTGAAAAGAAGCTCAAAAAAAAAAAAGATTAAAAAGTTAAATTTAAAAAAAAAACTTTATCGATTGTCATATGATTTGAGAAATCTAAGGCATATGAAAAAATTAATTTTTTCTGATATTTTAACTTTATTGCTCTTAAAAAGAATTATTTGGGAATTCTATGTTTCTACGAAATGTAATATAGCCATTAAAATCTAAGTAAATTAATTATCAGTTTGTCATCTTTCTATAAGACTAAAAATTCTCTTTTTTTCTCTAAATAAATGTTTTAGAGAAATATGTTAGATAACAGATTGTAATTGTAAGAATGTTTGCCTTTTTTTCACTCAAAAGAAAATTATTGAAAATAAAACTACGTATATAATTCTTGAAATAAATTTTCTGCTCTAGACCTTTTATTGTATGAATATTTGAACTGAAAATCAATTTTATAAATACGTGTATGTTCTGAATATATATCGTTTACCACCTAAAAAGATAAAAAAAATTAAGGAAATATGCATTTTCATAAAACATAATCATTATAACTTTCATATCTTTTTCAATATAAAATTTCATCGGAAGAAATTTATATTCCTTGAATTCGAATGTTTTTTTAGATATAATAAAATATTGCAGATCTCACGATAAACTTAGATATTATTCGAAACAAAAACAGAAATATTTATTATATAAACATTGAATACTGAAGTTAAACTCATTTCATATGAATGTTTAAAGATGCCTTCATATTTAAAGGAATGGGTCTTTTTCAGTATTATGAATATTTATTATATATCCTGTTCAAATTTTAAGCCATTAATTCCTTGAGATTTGCATTTCACTGCATTACCAAATTACCATATAACTGCATCTATTTCTCTAGATACAAAAATAAAAATATTTCGAACTTTTTTACCCTAAGAAAACTGTATATTAGTAATATAAATAACTGAAAAATTACTTTGTATATCTATAAATTTGATATGAAATGTTACTTTTGTATAAAAAAAGTGAATGTTTGGTAAGTTTCTAATTTAATAAATTTTGAATTACAAATGTGATGTGGGAACAAAAATATAGCAACAGAATCAAATGTAAATCCTAAATTTAGTCTCTAAATTATATATTATTTTTATTGATTTTAAATATATATCATTTAGCTTTATTTTATAAGAAGGTTTTACATAAACATGCTGAAACGAAAGGGTTGAAGAATTTTGAAATATCATTCAAAAAAAGTCTTGGTAGTTTAAATTCAGTAAATTTGCTCCAAATGGAAATCGTTTGCTTTTAACATTTTTAATGTTCTTTCAAAATTTATTAATGCGTTTCGACAACTGTATGCATATAAGATTTAGAAAAAAATGGTCATATTAACGAGCAAATATTCAAAATAACGAGCTTTATTTTGAAACCCAGTACTAACATACCTCAATGTAATTACAACTCTAAAATTGCTGTCATATAAGCATTGATGAAAAAAGCAATTAATCCCTTTATTGAAGCAATTAAACAAAATTATCTTTGAAGTATACATCTTTAATATCATTATCTAAAGTCATCTTTAACTTCCAAAACGGTTCGATTGCAAAAAAAAAGTTTACTATTTAAGTAGAAATAATATAATTTTGGTTTCCATTTATTATGCTAATTCTAAATCGATGCTATTTTAAAAATTTTCCTGGATTCCACTTTAAGTTATTCCAAAATCTAATCTATAATCTAATCTAATCTATCAGTCATTATTCCATGTTTTAAATAATTTATATTTATTAATTCATATTCTTTATTTATCTATATTACAGATTTCTTATATTATTTAATTTCCCTTTAATCTACGTTTTATGTAATATATGTTACGAATATTCAATTTTAAATTTCATGAGTCTGAACCTTACAACGAAACTATCAGCAATTCAAATAAATTTTTATTTGATTTACTGGTAATAATATAAAATTAATAAATAATTCGACAATTATAAGATCGAGCTAATAAGACACAAGCTAGAATAGAATTGGAAAATATTAAGCTCACGTTTTCCAAACCACAAAACATTGGACTCCCAAGAATATAATTAAATTCATTATAAACCACAGCAAAAACCTAACGTTCTCCTTTGAATAAATGATCCAAATTCCATTGGAAATTCGGCTATCGAATCGATCAAATCATCCAAACGTCCAGGAGGATAAACCATAATTTGAACTATAAGTTACAAATAAATGTCGTTGTTGCATTAACAATTTAGAGGGTATAAAAATAATTTAATAAATAATCTAATAAAAATAAAATAATTAAATAATCTCAGTACAGCGTCGTAAATAAGGATTTCAGTTGTGAACTAAGCTAATAAAAATCGTGAGGAATGTAGCTTATATTACTCTTACTTAAAATTGAATTTTCAAAATGTTCCTTTGATATATCAAAAATCTACTAAAATTTGAAAAGCTTCGGTTGGTTATTAAGTGATCTGAAAAACTGAGTCACATTATTGATAGTCACATTGAATTGGTAAAGAAGGCTAAATCTGTTGATCAATTGGAAAGAGGCTAAATACAAAATGTAATATAATGTTTTTGAAAGATGAAAATTGAAGTGAAACGTGAAAACAGTTTTGATTTACTTAAGCTAATAAATAATTGTTTCTCATATGGAAGCTATTTCCAAATTGTAAGATAAAAATTATTCTTGAAAGAAATTGAAAATGTCAAAAATGACAGACAGACTAAGTATCAATAAAACTAATAATCAACAAACATTTCTTATTTAAAATCAATTCAAGGAAAGGAAATTTTTCCTCAACGAGAATCTATTTGTCTGATAATCTAAAAATCAGGATAGATAATCTTTATATGATAAATTATATTTCACTAAGTAGTAAAGTATGGCTGAATAACTTTTATTTCATAAAAGTTTTTTTTTATATATAATCTTGATAATGCGCATTTTAAGTTAGCCATGTTTCAAACTGATAGTTTCTTTGAATTTCATTTTTTAATTATTTGTGTATTTAATTTTTTAAAATTTCTTTTATTATTTTTATTTATTTATTTGTTTGTCTCGTTTTCATTTAGCACTAACCGTCAGCAACGGAATTCTAAATGCGAAATGTTTATTGAACATTTGTTACTTTTAACAGTTATTTATTAAGACTGATATGATTTTATACAACAAAAAAGATATGAAAACAAAAATCATGCAGCAATCATTAGTAGATTATTTTTCCAAGAGTTAAAAAAATCTGAATTAATTAATTTTATTTCCTACAGTCACCGATTATAGAAAGGAAGTTGCTTCATCATAATAAAAAAATTTAAACATTATATTCGTTTTTTTTTCTTTTTTTTCTTTCTGTTGCAAGGTAAATTTGCTATAAAAATTATTTGCATATAGTCATTCAATAAATCAGTTATATATCAAATCTTTCTAAAATAATCAGTACTTCAATGCCTACAGTTTTCAGCTTTTAAATGAGAATTTTTATGAATTAATCAACCTTTAATTATAAAAAAATATAACATCAATGCTGCATGTGCCATTTCTTTGCTTAATTATTTTATTAATATTTCACTAACCGTCTTCGGCGAAAATAATATTTTTTTTCATGTCATCTAACTTTGCTTTCCCATCTTATCGAAAAAAATGAAATACTTTTGAATATATTTTTATTTAAATTTAAAGCATTCTGATTGGCTAGCTACGCTTGAAAGGTAGGGACTAAATGGAGGTAATCAGTCCAGTAATTGGAGTTGGAGGGGGGTCGTACAAATTTTTATTTTGCAATTTTTTTCGCAAATTCAGGGCGTTGGGAAGACGCAGATAAAATTTAATGACATGCATAAAGGTTCTGAGCTTTCTTATGAAATAAAAACTGGCGAAATCGGTAAATGATTGCTGGGAGATTGCGTTAAGGATTTTTTCTCATAGAAAATGTGCAGTGAAATAGTATTTTTGAAATTTCTTTCAGAGACGGAAGGGGGCTGCGATTGCCTGGTGGTAAGGTCTCGGCTAGGAATGCGGAAGGTTTCAGGTTCGAGACCCAATTCTATCAAAGAACCGTAGTGTCAGTGGGAGACTGGGCCAAACGTCCTCTCTCTGGTGTGGAGAGAGAGTACCAACCCAGGTATCGTCATCTGAACGTGACTTGAAATTACGAGGTCTGTTCTAAAACAGCCCAAGTATTGCCTTAAAACGGGACATTAATATAACTAAACTAGTCCAAAAATGGAGGGAGATTATAGAAGACATAACTAAGAAATGCGTGTTAATGTATGTTAAAAATTGGTGAAAACGAATCATTGCTTGCAACGGGAGCCTGATTCTCAAATTTTGGCAATTATTTCAACTATGTATATAACCTGATGAATTTGATATGCTAATTTTAAACTGAGAAAAGAAAGTATGGTATTCATAACCATTAATTATGATATGATTTACATGATGGAGAGTTCGAAATATCTCTCATAACATTCATTCTCAGGGTGCTTAGCAATAAATGTGAGAACATCATGAAATCTGCATTATGAACATATTTTGTAATAACCATAACAAATAATTTAATAAAATGCTTCGTCTTTAAAAGATTCATTGGCATATAAAGATTAAAATGAAATGAAAGGAAAAATGAAATAATTCATTTTCAGGAAATTAAAATGTTTTTAATAGTTTTTTTTTTCAAATCCATAATGAAAATAATGTATTTATAATAATGACAAATTAATTTGTAATTTTTAATTAACTTTTTTAATTTAATTTCTTCTCTGTCGAATAACGAGATTAAAAATATTAGTAACTTCTCATGAACTGCTATTTTATAATTTCGATTAAACAAAAACGAAAAAGATTTTTTTTGTGCAGTTTCAAACATAATTAAATTTGTGTTAACACTTGAAATGAGAATAAAATGTTAATGTCAAGGTTCTTAGGGCTATTTTTAGAAGACTGAATAGAAGCAAAATGAAATTGGAGTGAAAATAATGCATTTCCGAGTTTTTTTTTTTTTTTTTTTTTTTTTGCAAAAAGAAAGTATTTTTAGAGGTATATGTATCTAGTGAATGCAATTAGTGGCATACATATGAAATGGGAATGAAAAAAAAGTTACATCCCACTTCATCACACGCTAACATAAATGAAATTCGTCATATAAATGGTTAAAATTTGCATTTTTTAGTTTAAAAATAAAAATTACTGTTTTGTACACTTCACAGTATAACATTTTAATGAGGGAATATTTAAAAGTGTTAAAAAAGTTGAATATTTAAAAGATTTTGTTTCGAAGCTTCACATAGTTGATTGGTGCTTTTATTTAAATATTTCCCTTCTTATGTTGCCATCTCTTCATCACTTTTTGGTGAACATTCTTAGAATATTGCAAAGTTTCTTTCCGCATATTCACATATAAGCATTGCTATAATTTTTTAGATTTGCTTCCCTGAGGATAAGGAAGATAGTTTTACAAATATGGTGAGGGTTACTAAATGAATGCCGCTTTAAGGATCCTCGGCCTTGGAGATAAAATTAGAAGATTCAGAATATTCGAGAATCTTGGAAATAACTCCACTAAAAAAAGTTTCATGAAAGTTGAATATTTAAAATATTTTGTACTGAAGTTTCAGAAAATTTATCGGAGCTTTTAAAAAAAATCCTTCCTTAAGTTTCCATCTCTACATCATTTTTGGTGAATATTGAAATGTTTCTAGCCGCAGATTCACATGTAAATATTACTATGAATTTTTAATATTGCTTCCTTGTGCAGAAAATCTTTTGGTAAGGAAGATGGCTTTGCAGGTATGGCCATGTCTGTTAAATGGACGCCGCATTAATGATTCTCGCCCTTGGAGACAAATTTGACAATAAAAATAGAAGATCCAGAATATTCGAGAATCATGGTAATAGCTCTACTAATACTTGAGTTCCGTAGTTAATTCTGAAACATTCGATGCTCTGCCGCATGAACTATAAAAAAAGGTGTGCACAAATGAGAGTGACTCAGTTTCTAATACTAATCGAGTCGAGTTCGTCTAGTAATCATTAGTTGAGGTAAATTTAAACGAGTAATGGAGTAAATTCTCTTTTTGAAGCATTGATCCCTTGCAAATTCTCTCTGCACGCGTTCTGCTGTTGAGATAGTTTAATAACGATATGCTTCTTCTGTGTGATTTCTGCGTGGTTTTGTGCACGTTTTGTCCTGTTTTTAAACCATGTTTTGTATTTCCGTGTAGGACATTTTACTATGCATTTACTATACAGTCACTGGATTTTCCAAAAAAGTGTTTCCTTTATTTATCCTAGACTATGGACTTTAAATTTTGAGTTCCCTCAGTACTCATATTTTACTTCCCAGGATTGTCATAATGAAATACAAAATGGCAAATGTACGGAGTTAAGAGTTAGGGATAATGGATTCAGAAACGACTATGGTTTCTTTGGCCAAAATAATTTCTAAAAAGGGGACTGTACCAGGCGTCTTCTCTAGCAGATAGCGAATCAATCAGATTGGATTAGAACATTTACGAATGAGTATAGAATAGGTAAATAGCTGATAATAATAATTTAAAATCAATTTATTACCTTATATATTTAATGCTTCTATGTGTTTAATCCATGTCTTCGTTCGTGAATTGTTCGTAAAGTAATATAATAATATAAAGGTAAAAAGAACTGATTACTGGAGCACATAAATGTGAGCATGAATTGCATATTTGATACAAAATCCTGATCAATCATGATCCTGAATTGATAATGATAGATCGACCTTGTTGACAGGTGAAACTAGTGAATCTATCATTAACGGTTCAGAAAGGTATTTATTTTTAAAAAAACTTCCTTTTTCCAAAGTTTGAATTCCTTTCTCTAGGAAAATATTGAAAGAATTATATTCAACATATATTCTTTAAATTCAGCATTATGGGAAATTTCTGTTTATTCCTCCCGGTGGAAAAAAATGTATCTCATTTTTTTCTTGCATTTTTTTTATTATTATTCATAAACAGCAAGATTTGTAGAAAATCGTTCATAGGCATATTTTTGAGATTCGGACTTGGAGATACTCTTTTATCTCAAATACAAGTAATGACAAATTGTTATGGCATGAAGTCGATTTTGAGACAATTTTACTATGACTGATATTGGAAACAAAGTGAAATAAAATGATGAAATATTGTCACTAATTCTATTCTAACATTTATAAGAAACCACCATGTTGAAAAAAAATTCTCGTTGATAAAAAATGAAAGAAAAGTTTTCAACATCATGTATTTTTATATAATACAGATACATGGCAATGATTTTTTCGGATAGAAAGAAGATTATCCTTCAAACTTTATGTTGCTTGAATATGTTTTTACTAAAATTTATAAAACGTATTAAAAACAACACGCAATTTGACATTTCAAACTTCATACCTTCTCTAATAATTTTATTAAATTTTAATAATAATTAATTCCTTTAATTTAATTTTTGTATTCATAAAACGAAAATTTTTTGGAGAAGAAATTCCAATGATAATTCGTTCATTTGAAAATCAATAAAATTTTCTATTAAAGCAAAGTAGATTCGAATGTTGAATAACCGTAATTTTAATCTCTGTTGTAAAGAAACTAATTCGCATCTTCAGTACTCAAAAATATTTTGATCAAAATAGCAGGATCTCTAAATTTCATCAAAAATTGTAACAAAAATGTAACTATGAATATCGTTTCTGTTGAATAGACACTATATATTATGTCTTTTTTTATTTCATTTTATTTTATTTATTTATTTTTTATTAAACAAATACATCAGTGAGACATTTTTCAATAAGCTAAATATTTTAAATGAAGATAAATATTCAATATTGGAAAATAATTAATATTTTTGAGTATGGAGCAGTATCCAGCTTTGAAAAATAACATTTATCTGATTTTTATAAACTTTCCCATAAATCTCATTTAGTAAGTAACACATGAAAAATATGTTACTTACTAATATTCTCGCAAAATGTGTTTAAATTACAAAATAATTTAAACACATTTAGAAATTAAAAGTTCAGTTCGATCCAATGAAACCGAAACAGAAAATCAATATTTTGAAATAAATGAACTATTATGTGATTTTCATATGTTGTCGCAATATACTTCTCAAGTGGCGTTTTGACTGAAGTAATCAAGTAAATTACATGATTTAAAGGAAAACCTCGAAACCAACTCTGTGTCTTTTGAAGAAATATACTAGTATGTAAAAAAAATAAAAGCCCCCACCATTTTGCTCAATTTGTAATAGTCCTATGACTGTTTTACACATTCTTGTCCACGGTTTTCTTTCAATGTTTTGAATATTTTCAGAAATCTCACCCTGATTTGGGAGAGTTGCTTTCGAAAACAATACATATTAACCTTTTTAATTTTTTAAAAAAATATTGGTTTTTTATAATCATATATAAACATTAGCTGTGCTTTTCAGTGCATTCCCATCCTTTACATCATTGTTGCACTTTATCATGAATCACAGTTTTATGCTTTTAGACATTTAGATAGTGTAAACATTACATGTATTGGTTTTATTATAAATTGATAAATATTTTAATCTCGTGAATGTGGCGCAGCTTTGCCAAAGATGGCTTTCGTGCCATAAAAAAGCAACTCAACCCTTTATAGACAATCAACTATATGTATAACAATGCAACAAAGTTCTTTAAAAAAAGCAAATGCCAGTAAATTAAAATAGTTATTTATTGTTCTCAATATAAAAATACTTTACATTTCAAAGCAGAGGAAATAAAGGACCATATACGCCATAAAATTGCCAAACGCGACTTCTGCTAACTGTTAGATGAAAACTTCTGAGGAGACACTGTCATGGAAGTCCCTTTCATATTCCATTGATCGCTTTCAAGATTGAAATAATCGGAAGATATTTCCACTTCTTCTGAAGAAACTCAGGAAACAAAAGAAACGAGATAAAAACGGCTAGAATTTTCCTCTTCTCTATATCTATTATACAATTTTCTTTTCTTTCGAAAATAAAATTCATTGTTCGTGTTGAATGTCATTCTGCTGTCCAAAGATTATTTTGGTTTTTCAACATGTAGTATATTCATAAAAACAAATGTCATTTTTATATGTTTTCTATATAATACTAGTGAATCTGCAATCAGTTTAAAAAACAATTAAATTCTCTGGTGCATAAGTCTATGCATTGTTTTTTATACAGTGCGTCGATTATTTTACCCAATGCATCGGGTATTCCGCGTACTTTACTTGGATACTGGGATTTAACTGACTTTATTTGTATATCGGGTGTTTCAGGATGACGATTGTAATAAGATAAATAAAATATGCGAGTTTTGTACTTTTTCTTAGTACTTTCCAATTCGTGAGAATAACATAATACTTATAAATTTAAAAACATCTTTTCTTAGTTTTTTTTTCAACTGCTGTCGACGTTACCATTTGTCGACGAAGTACAGCTGCAAAATCTACACGTCTATTCAAAAAACTTTTTACCAACTTCACACCAATTACATCATAAATATTTGCATTTCTTTCTTTGAAAATTTTTTGGCTTTCTTTATACTTTCAATAACAATACTTTATTTATTTTACTTGAGATATAAAGAAAAATGAAGCATTGTAAGTATTAATATTCTATTGATATCTTGACTGTCTCGAAATATGTTGATCTTTCTGAATTTTCTAAAAATGTCTTGTTTTTCATATGAAATAACGAAACGAAGCTTTTTTTAATATATTTTTCTTTCATATTTTATTCAATAGCAAAATTAAACATATCAAAAATGGAAAAAGAAAGAATTTGCTCGAAAAGCTTATGGACGACTTTGGTTCTTAATTTATTTTTTTCTTTTGGATTACCACAATTATGAAACATTTTCTCAGTTTTATGCTACTCTTTTTATCTTATTTTGAATCAAAATTTGATATTTTTATTGCATTCCAACCATATCCTCTTTTGCTTTCTTGAAATATTTGAACTAAGTAAATAGTATTCAGTTGGGCTACTTCATGTATTTACACCGAGAGCATAAATGGATAGAATTTTATTATTTCCCAAATTTTTTAAGAATATATCCAATGAAATTGTGTTCCCTTGCATCTTCCCAGTGAAGGACTATCCCGGGATAATTATTAACTTATCTTTTTCGAAAAAAGAATTAAACTTATTTTTGCATCTTAGAAGAGTTCTTTTCCATTCTGCCGAATGGCGTATGTTTATTCAAAATAAAAAGGAAGTCTTACATGAATCAATTCTTTCATTACATACAATGGAGATTTAAACTTGTTTTTCCAGAAGCACACAGTAGTATATTTTTCCAAAAGAATACTTCCAATAATAATCTACCAAAATTGAGTAAAAAGCAAATTTTAAATATCTAATAATTTTTTTTGAATTTTGAACAGCTTTGCTTTAGATAATTGCATGTAATATTCTCAGTGTTTATTTTAAGGTCATTACTTATAATGCATTGTTTAGGTAATATATGAATTCGTTAAACCAATGGAAAGCTATTAAATTAGAGTTTCCTTCAAGATAGTAATATAAAATATTCGGTTGATTTCAAATGGGAAATAGAGATTAAGAAATGCTTAAATTATTTCAATGCAACTGAAATTTTATCTTTAATAAAAGTCCATTAAAGCTACTTTGATATTACAATTCTTGAGAAAATAAATCCAAATCTAAGGAAAAGTTTTGTCTTTAGGCAAAGATTTAAAAAGAAATGTATATAATGCATTTAATATTTTTAAGTACTATTTTAAGAAAAATTAATTATTTAGTAAATATTATTAATTATATTTTGAAAACAGATGCTCACGTCTGATGAAAGTTGGCAGTTCAAGACAGATGGTTTGTACTTTTTGCTCATCAAATATTTTGAACACAGTCGATTACATATAAATTTATTATCTGAGAAAAATAAGTGTGTATACGTATATTTTAAAATTTAATTTAAATCTAAATTAATTTCCTAATTTTTATGTTAAATTAGCCAATGTTAACTTCTTTCTGAAATGCTGTCTTATTTCCTGATCTAATTCTAACATTTTCATTTCTAATACGCGCTATAGAAAATTGATGATTGTTGCAATTTCTTAATAAGAGATAAAAATCCCTTACATTTGCTTTTCAAAGATACCAAAGCTTAAAATAAAATTTAGAAAATTTCTTGAAACTTATACACTGTATCACATTTGAACATTTATGTATTCTTTAATACAATGCAATTATAATTTTAATGCCTTTCTTTTCTTCCTTCATGAAAAATATGAAGTAAAAATATTTTGAATGAAACACTCACTAACATATCATTTATAACAGCTGCAAAGAAGTAACTGATTTTACTCAAAATTAACTAGAAAGAAATTAGTGTGTCAGAAAATTTTATTCAGAAGTTAAAAATAACAATAAATTAGAGAATTATCTGATATTAAAAAGATTTTCACAAGAACTGTAAGTCAAAAATGTTTTGCCTTAAACGTTTTTAAAAAACTTTTAATAATTTAGTAATGTTAAATATGTTAATAAAATACCATTAATATTTTAGTAATATTTTCATTTTTTGTTAATAATAGTAGGAGAATGGAAAGATTCTGTGTTAAAGATGAATGTGAAAATATTCAATAAAAAGATGTAAAATCCAAAAATTCTTTCCTAATAAAATGAAAATCGAAAATTTGTTATTTTGGAAGAAATGAACAAAAGTATGTTGCTCATATAACTTTATTATGATGCATTTTACAAATCTCGCTTTCGCATATTTAATCAATTAAGTGATGAATCTAAAAAGCGATCTTAACAGCCAATGCAATAAACTGTATTTTTCAAAGTAACAACTTATCTTGTGAAAAAAAGGTGCACTTTAGAAACATCCATTTAAATCAAAATTCACTTGAAATCATTTCCAACAATCAGCAATAGTAAAAAAGAACAAACGCCTTAAAAAAATCTAAGGTAGTGGTTCTATTCCATTGTTCACATTGTTCCAAATAGAATACTTATCTTTTTCCTTTCATTGTCATAAAAAAAATATCTTACGAGTCATAAAATTTTCAACCGTGACTTGCGAAGAATTAGAAGGAAACATTCACGGAGAGAAGAGACTTCCATAGAAGACTCCTTCATATTCCATTGATCGCTTTCAGGATTGAAAGAATCGGAAGACGTTTGCACTCTTCTGAGTAACATCAGCAAACAAAAGGAACGATAAAAATGG
>JAPMOR010089006.1:323221-352833 GCA_026543865.1 Argiope aurantia | reverse complement strand
TCATTTCAATCCTTTTGAAAGCAAAACTAAAAACTGAATTTTATGCTAAATCTGAGAAATTTTTGTTGAATTATTCTTTGAGATATTACATAAATTATCAAAAATATTTTGTAGTTCACATAAGACTTAAATACCGAGATATTCTGTTTGCAATCTCTACATATATATTATTTTCTGAATAAAAATGAAAATACAAGAACACATGGATAAATCGTGTCACAAAATCGTTCATGCATTGAAAGATTTTTTTTGTAAATTGATAGTTAAAATTATCTCGCCTGTCAGTTTTTTTCACTTTTTCATATTGGTGACAGTTTAAAAATCGTTTGTATTTAATATTAACTTGCTTAATTCCAGCTGTTCGGTTTATTATTTTTAAATAATTAGTAATCGTACGGAAAGAACAAGTAGCTTTTGAAAGGTAATTATTTTTCATCATAATAAGGGCAAATCAATTTAGCATAACACTAAATCACTAAATGCACCTCAATGTTCAGAATGTAATAAAATGTCTCAAAGAAGAAATTCGGTTCGTAAACAAGTGAGAAAAGGTCCTCCAGGTAAGTTAATTCATTGTAAAAAGAGATTTATAATTAAAATAAACTGTACAAATTCCATATTTGTGTGCTGTACAGATTTCTGCGAAATTTACCAAAAAAAGGTTTTGTTCAGTTTCATCTGAAAGTCCTCGACGAATGAAAGTTCAAATCACCTGGTTACGTGGAGATTCAAACTGAAGAAAATTTTCTGTGTAAATATAAAAAACTTAGTATTTTCCTTCAAAAAATTAATAATAAACAAGCTCGAGAAGTGTTGAAATCATATCTTATTTGTAGATGAAAGAAAATTTAATATTTATGCTTCTCTTGGGTGCTTAATTGTACGCAGAAGATTAAAAACAACAAGCAATTTAATCCAAAGAACATGCAGATATATCCTATGAAGTATTTATTGCCCAAAATATCAGATTTATATGTAGATATAAATTCATTTAAAATCTGCTAAAACTTTTATGCAGAACATTTTTGCTTTTTTGTGATTATTGATTTTTCAAAAAAAAATTTTAATCTTTTAAAAATATTTAATGCAGTTTTGTTAAGAAAAAGATGCAGATATTAAAAAATTTTTGTTCTGAAATATTATTCACTAGCCGCCTTTGGCGACCAGCCGGTTTGCCAGTATTACCGCTCACTACAATTTTCAATTAAATATACATTTGACAGCAACAAACTTCTTTATCGAATGTCTGTTGTTATCAAGCCTTGATAAACGAATTTAGTTAATATTAGGTGATATACAATATTTTAAATTTTAATTGTTTATTTCAATCAATTTAATCCGTTATATATATACATATAGGCCATCAGTCATAACGTAATATGTATCTCTCTAATTTTCTGTTAGCTCCCGTAGAATTTATGCTTTAAATTAAAGTGGAAAGGATTAATCTGCAATTAATATAATAATATTTTTTACTGAAACAAAGCTATTTTTTATAATATGATTACTGAAAACAGAGTCACTGAGCGTTTAAACTTTATGGGCACTAAAGAATATCTTTCTTAATTTATGTAATGTCTCAAGAATTAGTCAACAAAATTTTCTCAGATTCATCATGAACAGATCGATTAATTAACAATGTTTAATTTTAAATGCATCAAACATTGAGAAAATAAACAGAATCGTTTAAAATAATCGGCCGAAAAATCTTAAGCCTAACCTCTATTGGCGTGGGAAAAAAACTGAAGCCTTACTGATTTGGCGGTGGGGAAAATGAAAAGATTTTTTTTAGCGGGAATGTTAGTTTTTAATTAATAATTAAAATTCTAATTAAAAATTCAAAAAAGGGACCCCAGGTGCATATTCCTGACCTCCAAATTTGGTAGCTGTAGGTTGAACGATCTGGTCTGTAGAGGGCCAACACACACACACACATTGAGCTTTATATATATATATATATATATATATATATACTAGCCGCCTGTGGCGACCAGCCGGTTCGCCAGTATTACCGCTCGCTACAATTTTCAATTAAATATTTTAAGTAACTGGTCTCTTAATAGATTTTCAAACAAAACGTTTTTAATCCTGAAATTTTGATAGTCATACCAAACTTATACTGTTGTTTAGATCGTTTCTTTCAATTTACTATATATATTTTGATAATTTGTTGTCATTTCCGGTAAAACTTCAACTTTAATTTAAAGTGGAAATGATGAAATTGCAATTAATATAAAGATATTTTTAAATAAAACCAAGCTTTTTATTTTATTTATTATCTTTATTTTTATTTATTTATTATTATTATATCTGAATATGAGTATTGCAAACAGAATCGCTCGGTATTTAAGTCTTATGTGAACTACAAAATATTTTTCATAATTAATGTAATAACTAAAACAATAATTCAACATAAATTTCTCAGATTCAGCATAAAATTCAGTTTTTAGTTTTACTTTCGAAAGGATTGAAATGAAATGAATAATAATATTTTGTTCCGGCCTAGAAATATATTTCAAAAATCATGAAGTCTAAATTTAATGCAGTAAGGAATCATATTCTGAGAAATATTCTGGACAAACCAAATTTTAAATAAATGAATGAATGTTTCTATTTTCCACGATCAACTAAGACGTACTTATGAAATTTTGAATGTTACAAATATAGAAAAACTCAACATTTTCATCATCTTAGGGCAATAAATCTTGAGAAATCTGCGCGCTGATTGGCGTATTTTCTTTGAAATGATCGATGGAAAATCAAAAATTATCCTTTTTTTATTGAATAGTGATATTCAAATTTTCATAAATCAGTCAGTTTAAGTGATTGATTTAGTTGATTGGAAATTAACTCTTTTTATTTAAAATATTAGTGTTTCAGGAACATTTTTTTTCGTAATTTCCACAGCAGACGCTTAATGTAAAATCAAAAATTCGTTATTTATTAGAGCATTTGTTAAATCAAGTTACATAAAATATAATCATTTTCCATTTAGATCATTTTAGGAGATCTGTGACTTACTAAAGGTTTACAAATCAGCTGTGTGGCTCTGATTTCACTGGATATCCTGTTCATATTAAAGAAAACTTGCCTTCAAATATAACTGATTTATTGGATTAATAATATAAAGAGTGTAAAAGATCATGAAATAATTTTTCTTGAATTTATTTTCCTAGAAACACGTGCCGAAAATTATATTTCTGCAGATTTTATTTCCAAAAAGATTTAATTTATTTTTAGTTGGAGCTTTAATCAATGTGATGGCAACACTTTGAAAAAAGCTAATTTTTTCCCGTGAATACGAAACGTGCTCGAACAGCTTAAATTTTAATTTTATTTTGTACGAAAAAAAAATTGTTAAAAAATATATTTAAAATATTTATTTAAAAATTCATTAAAAATAGAAATTTAATTTTAAAGTTAAACATTGGTATCATTTAAAAGATAAATTTTTGACCTTTAACTTCATGTAAAAATCTTTTTTTGAGGTAATATTTTCGGAAGTTATAGCAGAAACACGCCAAAATTTAGCTTAATTTTTAAATAAATAAAATTCTAATTAAAAATTCGAAAAAAAACCCATTTGCACATTACCGGCCTCCAAGGTATACACGTGCCAAATTTGGTAGCTGTAGGTTGAATTTTATGGCCTGTATAGCGCCTACACCCACACACATTGAGTTTTATTATAAGTACTAGCCGCCTTTGGCGTCCAGCCGGTTCGCCAGTATTACCACTCGCTACAATTTTCAATTAAATATTTCAAGTAACTGGTCTCTTAACAGATTCTCAAACAAAACATTTCTAATCTTCAAATTTTGATAGTCATACCAAACTTATACTGTTTTTTAGATCGTTTCGTTCAATTTACTATTTATATTTTTCTAATTTGTTGTCATTTGCGGTAAAACTTCAACTTTAAATTAAAGTGGAAATGATGAAATTGCAATTAATATAAAGATATTTTTTAATAAAACCAAGCGTTTTATTTTTTCTTATCATCTTTATTGTTATTTATTTATTACTATTATTATTATTGAATATGAGTATTGCAAACAGAATCGCTCGGTATTTAAGTCTTACGTGAACTACAAAATATTTTTCATAATTTATGTAATATCTCAAAGGATAATTCAGCAAAAATTTCTCAGATTCAGCATAAAATTCAGTTTTTAGTTTTGCTTTCAAAAGAATTGAAATGAAATCAATAATAATATTTTGTTCCGGCCTATAAATATATTTCAAAAATTATGGAGTCTAAATTTAATGCAGTAAGAAATCATATTCTGAGAAATATTCTGGACACACCAAATTTTAAATAAATGAATGAATGTTTCTATTTTCCACGATGAACTAAGACTTATTTATGAAGTTTTAAATGTTAAAAATTTAGAAAAACTCAACATTTTCATAATCTTAGGCCAATTAATCTTGAGAAGCCTGCGAGCTGATTGGCGTATTTTCTTTGAAGCGATCGATGGAAAATCTAAAATTATCCTTTTTTTTATTGAATAGTGATATTAAAATTTTCATAAATCAGTCAGTTTAAGTGATTGGAAATTAACTCTGTGTCAGTGATTTAGTTGATTTGAAATTAACTCTATGACCACCATAAAATCTGTGCTTTCTCTTATGGTGTATGCATTCTCCTTAATATCCACTCGAATGAAACATCACATACAAAAATACTACATAGAACAAACGCATCAAAAGTAAACATAACATTTCAATAGTTGCCAAAAACAAAAGAGAGAAAAATGCAATTAATAAGCAGACGATATTTAGAAAAGTACAGATATCGAGACTGGAAAATGAAATTATCTGAAATTAACCACAAGCGCAGACGATATTTACAAAAGTAAAAATATTCAAACCTGAAAATTAAAATATATGAGTTATTCCATCAATAAATGCCCTAAGTTTGTTTACATCTTCATTATTTTATGAGTCATTAAATATCAAAATGGATCCGGGACTGAATAAACACAATGTATAGAGAGTGCAAAAGATCATAAAATAATTTTTCTTGAATTTATTTTTTAGAAAAAATCATATTTCATATTTGTTTCATTTCCTTTCAAACACGTGCCGAAAATTATATTTTTGCAGATTTCATTTCCAAAAAGATTTAATTTATTTTTAATTGGAGCTTTAATTAATGTGATGGCAACACTTTGAAAAAAGCTAGTTTTTCCCCATGAATACGAAACGTGCTTCATTTCAATTTTTATTTTTTACGAATAAAATTATTGAGAAACATATTTAAAATATTTATTTAAAAATTCATTAAAAATAGAAATTTAATTTTAAGATTAAAACATTAGTATCATTTAAAAGATAAATTATTGATCTTTAACTTCATGTAAAAATCTTTTTTGTGCGGTAATATTTTCGGAAGTTATAGCAGAAACACGTCAAAATTTCGCTTAATTTTTGAATAAATAAAATTCTAGTTAAAAATTCGAAAAAATAACCCCCAGGTGCACATTCCCGATCTCCAAGGTATACACGTGCCAAATTTGGTAGCTGTAGGTTTAATGGTCTGGCCTATAGAGCGCCAACACACACACACACACACACATTGAGCTTTATTATAAGTATAGACTACTTAGAACAAACACATCGAAATTAAACATAACATTTCAATAGTTGCCAAAAACAAAAGTGAGAAAAATGCAATTAATAAGCAGACGATATTTAGAAAAGTACAGATATTTAGACTGGAAAATGAAATTATCTGAAATTAACCACACGCGCAGACGATATTTACAAAAGTAAAAATATTCAAACCTGAAAAGGAAAATATAGGAGTTATTCCATCAATAAATGTCATAAGTTTGTTTATATCTTCATTATTTTATGAGTCACTAAACATCAAAATGGGTCCGGGACTAAATAAACACCCTGTATAGAGAGTGTCAAAGATCATAAAATAATTTTTCTTGAATTTATTTTTAGAAAAAATAATATTTCATATTTGTTTCATTTCCTACAGACACGTGACGAAAATTATATTTTTGCAGCTTTCATTTCCAAAAAGACTTAATTTATTTTTAATTGGAGCTTTAATCAATGTGATGGCAACACTTTGAAAAAAGCTAATTTTTTCCCATGAATGCGAAACGTGCTTAATTTTAATCTTTATTTTGTACGAAAAAAAATTATTGAAAAACGAAGTTAAAATATTTATTTAAAAATGCATTAAAAATAGAAATTTAATTTTAAGATTAAAACATTAGTATCATTTAGAAGATAAATTTTTGATCTTTAACTTCACGTAAAATATTTTTTGTGCGGTAATATTTTCGGAAGTTATAGCAGAAACACGTCAAAATTTCGCTTAATTTTTAAATAAATAAAATTCTAGTTAAAAATTCAAAAAAATAACCTCCAGGTGCACATTCCCGGCCTCCAAGGTATACACGTGCGAAATTTGGTAGCTGTAGATTGAATCGTCTGGCCTGTAGAGCGCCAAAATACACACACACACACACATTGAGCTTTATTATAAGTATAGATTACTAATAGATAGAACAGTATTTCATTGAACAAATGCTTTTGGGATCTACTACATGTATGTCGATTCCATATCTCTTCCTCAACAATTAGGTCTATTTCAATTAAATTTTAAATTTTATGACCTAAGACAACAGAAAGAATACTGCCAATTTTTCAAAGAGCAAAAGTTAATTAATTATTAAAATAATTATTAAAGTTTTTATTAATTAATCGAAAATTTTATTTTCCAAAGTAACTTAAAAGCGAATCTGTCTATAATTTTATACCATCTGAAAATTCAAAAATTTGCCTTTGTGAGTTACACCGATTTTATTTCTATGCAAGTTTTTTTCAGATTTATATTATTTTTTCAAAATTTAATCGTCTGTCGTTTAAAAATCGTCTGGTTCAATTAATATTATCAATTTAATTTTTGAAAAATTGTATTAGACAAAAAATTATTTTATATATTTTAATATAAAAACAGTTTGTACATAAAAAATATGGAACATTATAGTATATTAATTCGAGACAAAACCGGATATACCAAATAGTTTAAAAATAAAAATGTATGACGCTCTTTGGAGAACATGTAAAATGGTTTTTGTGAAATTTCAGAAAATATGTATAAGAAAAATTATTTTTTCCATAATCAGAATGCACTTGAACTTATTTTCATTCTAATATGGTATTTATAAAAGGTATTCGATAATAAATAACTTATTCTATCCTTCCAATCAGCGTTGCTTAGTAAAATTCCTTCATATTAACGAAATATATATGATTTCAAAAATATGAATGTTTAGTCTGTTCATATGATGATTTTCACAAAAACAAATGTTTTTGGTCGTTTAATAGCAAAAAACATGACATCATTAGTATGCAGTTTATATGCAAAGTGCTGTCGAATTTGACCGACAAATACAGAGGGGTGATAGTAGGCATCAAGAGGATAAAGAATCACCATACAACATGGGGCCCCGAAGACGTTTAGTAATTGAAAATCGCAAAAATATAGAGAGTCGGTAAACTGTTGGAAACTGTAAAAAATTAATTAAAAAAATAACAAAAGATGTTTCAACAATAAATTTTTAATAAAGTGAAGGTGCATTCTTAAAAGTTTTTTTTCATGTGGTAACATGCGGATTTGATGATTTAGGCGGTCTTAAATTACTAAAAACGAAAAAGTAATTTAGAACACCTATATTTTAAAATATTCAAACTTGAAGAAAAATAAAAGCTTGAAAATGTAAGGAATTTTATATTCTCTAATTTGATATAAGCGTGTAGTGTGAGAACTGGAGAATTTTAAGGATATTGAAGAAAAACTAAAAGGGGAACCAAAAAACATCGCTGCAACATCAGTATCAATGTTTGCAGAGAGGTTGTCAAATTCGAATGACAAATTTAGAACAAGGATAATAGGCAATAAGTAAATGAAAAATTACCAGAAAACATAGGGTCGCAAGTAACATTTTTCAATTAAAATCGCAAATCATATGAAGTTCGCACACTGGATTCTTAATGACACATAGGAAGATGCACACTTTTCTGTTAGAGTTTTATTCTCAAATGAAATCTGCTTAACGAGAGAGCATGTCTTCAACACGCACAATGCGAATATTTAATCATTCGAAAATCCCCACATCATTATCTTGTCGAACGTTCGAGCAGAGTCATCTATTTGGAACATATCTCCTACCCGAACACTTCAACGGCACAAAGTACCTTGTTTTCTTCGAGCACGTTCCTCCGGATTTACTGCAGGGAACATCTACAATTTTACGCCAAAACATTTGGTTAATGCATGATGGAGCACCAGCGCATTTTAGTTACATTCGTGAAATCGAACTTGCTGCTTGCGAATGAAGTTAAACGACCATCGATTCTGCAATGCTCTTTAATGAATATTTGCTCGCTACTTTTATTTTTCTCGAAAGCATGAAAAATTTACATACGAGATGGCTTCTCCTCGATTACCTTGTTCCTAATCCTAGCATTCATAGGGCCATTTTTCTTCGCCAGACTCATTATCTTTTCCAGGTCTGTTTTTGCGATTTTCAATGAATAAACGTTAAATGCGACACTATGTTTCCTGGTAATTTTTCATCTACTTAACGCCTATTATTCTTGCTCTGAATTAGTCTTTAGAATTTGACAAAGCTGTCTGCGAACATCTGTACTGATGTTGCAGCGATGTTATCTGTCATTTTAATTTTTCTTGAATATCTTTAAAACTCCCCAATTTTCACAGTACACGCTTATATCAAATTATAAAATATAAAATTCCTTACACTTTCAAACTTTTATTTTTCTTCAAGTTTCAATATTTTAAAATATATGTGTTCTAAACTCCGTACTTTTTCGTTTTCAGTAATTTACGATCCTCTAGATCATCAAATTCGCGTGTTACCAACATGAAAAAAAAAACTTTTAAGAATGTGCTTTCACATTTAAAAAAATGCATAGTTGAAACACTATTTGTTATTTTTTATTAATATTTTATAGTTTCCAACAGTTCTAGTACAGCAGTGTTGGACTTCCAACAGTTATATGGCTTCCAACAGTTCCTAATGTTATATGATGATTCATTATCCTCTTGAAGCCTACTATCATCCCTCTGAATTTGTCGATCGAATTCGGCAACATCCTATATATGTAACTAACGAAGTATCTTTTCAGAATTATTCAGTAGTTTCCTGCAAAATGGAATTAAACTTCCTTTTTGTCTTTCAAAAGATAAATCGGTCATTTTTCAGAGTGGTTTATATTTATTCAAAATAAAAAGAATATCTCACGCGCAGAAATTCCTAGAATAAAGATTTAAAACTGATGCATTTTTTTTCAGAAGAAATATTTCCAACCACGATTCAAGATCCACTATATTTAATAGAATTGGAGTAAGAACAGAATTTTAAATATCTACTACTTTCTTTGAATTTTGAACAGCTTCATTCTAAAAAGTCGTTTGCAATTTTTTTCGTTGTTTATTTTAAATCTATTTATCAGTCTGTGCTTATGTGAAATGAGGTTATAAAGTCGACAAATGAAAGCTATTAAATTAGGTTTTTCTTTAATGCTATGTTTAGATAATTATATAAAATACTGCTTTTATTTCAAATAATAAAAAAGAAAGTTGAAAGTGATTAAATTATTTAAGAAATTTTTCTCATGAATGGAAAACTATTTTGTTTTTAGTAACATTATAAAATTCAATGAAAACAAATATTTCATTTTTAAAAGTTATTTAATTTTAGACAAACATTTAAAAATAATTTATGCTCGAAATTTTTTTTTTAATTTTTTCTTATAAGTATTAGAATATTCGAAATTCGATAATTTTGGGAATATTATCAAACCAGGTTTGAAAAATAAAATGTCATTCTATAACAGTTGACAAATTCACAGAAATTGTCTTATATTTATTACTTTTCAGATGTTTCTATAAGAATAAAATTATTATTATTTAGAGTAGATTATTCAGAAAATTCCTATGAAATCAAAAAAATATTTATTTTCTGGGCCTATTAAATAATTTAAAACGATTTTATCTACAGACCATACGTAAATCTACTCTATAGTAACTCAGATAATTTTTAATCATTGAGTGAAATTAATTAATAATTTAATAATAAATAATTTAATGAAATAAAATGTGCTAGTTTCTTTCATATATTTTAAATATTGGTTCCCTGAAGGCATTGCTTATTGAAATTTGGGCATTATATCAAAACAAATTGGTAAGAATGAAAAAATTGTTTTTTTGTATTAATTGAAAACACTGTGACTACATCTCCCCTAACGTTTTTCTGAAAATCTAATTTGATAAAACAAAATGTTTATATTCTTATACAGATTCATTTTGAAATATTTCCATATTTTTGAAAGTTTTGTTCTTATATTTCAGTAAATTAATGCATCTGATCTATAATATTTAGAATATGAAAATTTGAAGATTCTGTATGTTTATATATATTATTTCTAAAATCAGATTTCATATTTTTACTTTGAAAGCATTGGCACGTGTTTATTTCTTTATGTCACAGCTGTAACTGATTTTCTATGTTCCAGGAAATGTTTCTCGAGTATATTTTATTTTGAATAAAACCAGATTGTACAAAAATTTAGGCAACATAATTATTTCAGAAACATATTTGCTGATTCAAGCAAAGTAAATCATAACTACATATAAAGCCTTTTGTTCCTAAAAGTACAAGTCATAATGAATAATTACGCAAATTAGAAATTTACTATTGATCTACTATTGGACAGGTCACTATGTAATATACATATTAGAAATTGATTTCTTTAAAATTAGATTTATGTCTTAATTTAACACCGAAATGCAAGTTTCATGCGCCAACAATATAAAAAAATCTATCTACTTATCTCATTGCATTTTTATTACTATTTGAAATTCAGAGATATCAAAAAATTCACAAGCAACGTTATTTCTAATTATCTTTATAGTCGAAAACATATTAGGAAAGTATTTAGATTTTTTGCATCACTTTAATTTGACAGAATCCCGTTAATGAGTTTTTAAATAATATACTATCTGCCTTCGGCGATCAATTTTTTTCTCAAGTATATCGTCAATATTAATCAATGATGAAAAACATTCTTATGAATTACATCTTATCACAAGAAAGAAAATAATGTTATTATTTTAAATATAACTTGAAAAATCAACACAGAGTATTCTGACTTCATAGTAAGGTTTGGTAATATACGAAATCGGTCTAGTTATTAGGGCTCAGATATCTACCATTTATTTTGCGATATTTCTCTAAATCTACAGCATGGTAGAGGCAAACCACTATTCGTTACATATCCATACGTTATGAGATTTCATATGAATTGATAAATGGTGAAATCAGATCAGAATTCAAGGGCTAGAGGATCTCATTTTCCTGAATATTTTAAATATATAGTTGATATATAATATATGCTTATTATTTATTTATATTTTATGTTATTTTTGTTATATGCTTTTTTTTATCCATATTATAGGTAATGTATATTAAGTAGTCTATGATCTTCCTTATAATTCATGTTTTATACAATGCAATGTATGTAATAACGAATTCTTCACCACTCACTTAGATAATTTAGTGTTAAATAAATAAACGTCCTAACTATTAAAAACAGTTTTAAAATGAATAGATATTTCATTATTTTGAAAATAAAAACAGAAATCAAAGTTTTAAAATTCCAAAAGTCATCCATACTTTTAAATATATAGCATCAGAAAAATCTAACAGATGTCATATTTCATAGCTACTTCCCCTAACATCATAATCGAAGTATTAAAAAAAATAACCCTTTCATGCTTTAAAATAACACTATCAAGATTAGAAATTTTTCTAATCTGAAAGCACAAAAAAAAATGAGATTCCTAAGAACATAATTAAATTCCGTGTGCACTGAATATTTCATACTTAAATAGAGAGAAAAATAAGCTCCTCTTGGAACAAAGATGAATACGAAACTTTTCACAATGAACAGTTGATTCAATATTTCATCGGATATTTTAAGATCGTGTCAACGAAATCATCTAAATTTCCGTTGAGAAAAATCGCTTCTGACAAATATGTGAGCATTTTTGCGTTGCCAATTTAGAGGGGAAAATAAAAAAAGATTTTAAAAAATCCTCAAGTATATCGCTTAACAGCGTCGTAAATAAGCATTTCGGTTTTCCAACTAGATCATAAAAAAACCCAGATAAGCTGTGTTTTATATTCATCTAACTTAGAGAGGAATTTGCGGAATTTAACGTTGATTTGTGTCTCATTCTTCTATTTCAAAGACTTTGGTTAATGATTAAGTTATCTGAATGACTGAATCATATTGATTAATACTGTAATGAATACTATAAGATATTAGCTTGAATTTCATTTCTACAATGAAATATTTTTTTACAAAATACGCTAAAAATATTTTTTTAATTATTGAAAAATAGAAAGGAAAAAATGATATTAATGGAAAGAGAGTTTTTTGAATTTTAAATTGATAAAAAAAATCCCTTTTTGTGCTATAATATTTTCTGAATTATATATCGAAAATTTTATTTAATACTCAATTAATTAATATTCTAACTAAATTCTCAAAAAAAAATCGCTCAAATACCTATACTCCTGCTCTCCAAAGTATTTAACTCCCCTGTTTTATGGAAATCACTTTAGGCTTCGAAGGCAACACACATACACTTAGGGACAAACACATGAATCTTTATTAACAGTATAGATTATTTCAAAAATGTATTTTTAAATATCATATTGTGATAGTCATAATTATTTAACTCGAGCATACATGTACTTCTAATGGAATTCTTCTTGGCAAATAAAAATTTAAATAATCAGGCATCTATTTTTATGCTGCACGCTACCTTCTTGTGCCGTAATTTTACTTTTCAGTTATTTACGTAAATACATAGAATTTCAGATTCTTTTTGAATTTATTATGGGAAATAAACCACGAAATTAAATGCTGAATGCAACAACGAAACTATCTAGAATTTCATTACGAAAATTGAATGTATCTCGAAAGGTATGCGAAAAAATGTATAAAAAATGGTTAAACTTCAAAACAAATTGCTCGTTTAAATTGATATTATTAAGAAGTATTATTTTTTTAATTTTAAAAGGGTAAAAAAATGATTTTGTGCTGGTAAAATAATATTTTTTTAGAAGTTATTTCGAAAAAGGTTATAGAATCCCAACCAATTTTTGTTTAATTATTCAAGATAAAACTCCGATGTTTCTGAAAAGGATAGCTTAAATTTGCAATTATTGCTTAAATTTATATATATATATATATTTATATATATAAATATATATAAATTGTATCTCTGCCCTACAGAGAGTTCAAAGGCAGACACACATTCATCCTTTATATTTTTAGAAACTGAGATTTATTCTCACCCTGTTTGCAGACAAAATTGCTATTGTTAAAAAGAGTCTTACTGCAAATAGGATTTGCGATAAGATTTTCAGTTCTTAATTTTTAAAAAAACATATATTAAATTATCGCTGCAATATATATGCTAATTTCCAACAATATTATATTGCCAATACTAAAATATTATTTTATATAAAAGTCTTACAAATAAAAAAGAAAATACTGACAACCATAATAAGTAATCAAATTATGATTTAAGTGACCAATAATTTATTCTATCTTTTATGAATCCTTTTTGAACTCTGGTGCCATGAAAACTATGTTATATGCAGATTCTTCATTATATTCAATAAATATTTTATGAAATTATCTATATTTAAAAAATTAATAAACATATAAATATTTTTATGACACTTAATTTATTTGTATTGAATATATCATTTAATACAAAAAAATTCAGGGTCATAAAAATATTCTTATGCGAATAAAATTTTTAAATACCAATGATTTCAGAAATCATTAATTAAATGTTCTTTATAGCACTGAATTTCTTAATCTAATATATTAAATCTAATATATCATTTAATATTAGATTTATTTCACTCATTAATTTTCTATGATATTAATGTGTTCCGGAAAGGCAGATTTTAGAAATTATTTTTTCCCTTTTTAAAAAGATCGTGAGTTAATAAAAGATCTTTGCCTTTACAAATAGTTATTTTTTTTATTTATTTAATGTTTTATTTTAGCTTTGCATATGTTAAAGAAGTTATAAGTTATACAACAAAATAAGATTTCGAATTTTTCACTCAAAGAGAGGGGGAAGTTTGATTAAAATATATATAATAAGATTTCACATAAATCAAACCATATATATATATATATATATACGCAGTGGCAAATTTAATTAGTTTTTAATAACACCAGAAATATAAAGAATAATTTAATGGAAAAGGCTGTTTGCGTTATTTTTTCAAAATAATACTTGGAAAATGAAATTAGAATAAAAATATTGTAAATCATCATAAGGTAGAGTTATAAAGAGAGAGTAGTCTCAAATGAAATATTCTTGGAAAACGTAATTATATCTTTCATAAGAAATAAGAATAACAATAACGTACTTCCTCCTAAAATGTATAGTATTCGAACTCAAACGGTTATAATTTGCATACTTTGGGTTGAAAACAATCATTACTGTTTGGAAAAAATTATTTCAGCTTCGCACTTTACTGTTTATGGCAGCTCGCCTTATTGCTTACTTCCCTCTTTTGGCTGAGTCCCACGATTTCGAATTTTATTACTCACACAGAGAAGTTTGCTTTTATTTTTCTCCAAAGAATCTTGGTAAACTTTATTTTGTTCTTTCCACATTTTTTTAAATTTTTTGTTCTTTAGATCTTGCAATTCGAATACTCATTTTATTTTACAAAACGATATGCTATGAAATTGACGAAACTCCAGGAAACAAGAACATTTGTTTTTATTACTTAAAATATTTTCACCAAATATTTACTTATAAATCACAAAAAAAAAGATTTTCTGACTTTCTGATTCATTTTCTCTTGATAATAGGATTGATCTTATATTTTCGGGATTACAGGTAAGGTCCGCTTACTTCCATAGCAAATTCTATATCTAATTTCGTTTTCATTTACTATTCAAACCATAAAGAAATGATTAGCACAAAAAACGCCATGCTATGGATTGGATTGGATTTTTATGGCACAAGAGTCAGAGATGGCTATACTCCGCCAAACATCATACCATGGAAAATATTTTATATATCACATTAATAGCATTTACTCACCTTTACATTTTATTTATTTATTTATTTATTTTTGTCTTTCTGATATTTGACTTGGAGTTTCCCAGATGACTGTGGTGAATCCTTTCATGGGTGTGCTGGTTCATCATTTATACATAATTGCTTGTGATTATCCTTCACAATGTTGCAAGTCTTGTTTATCTCTGCAATTAGTTAGTCCTTCTTTAGCATAATCATTCATATATACATAAACCTGAGTACAGCTTCCTGTACTCTGTTGAACTCGGCCAAACAATCACCGTGATCCACTTTTACGCCGCAATACTGAGTACGGGTTATTTGTCTTCACACACTGACAAAATACTATGTTGAATATCACATTGCGAAAACTTATGTTTTCCCACCAAAATCGTATATACTACCATTGACCAAAAAAATAATCATCATCTTTGATTCAATATTTGTAATATCGTGGATGAGAAAAATATTTTCTTTTCTTAATCATTCGCCCGCTTGTAGAGCTTTCGCAGAAAGGTGGCAGCATGGAATTTCACCCAGATGGCACACGCCTTCTTTATCTTTTTAGTTACTCAGTTGCTAAGCCCTTATTAACCATAACCTTCCGTCGGCGTCCTGGCATAGGGATAGTGCGTCTTCCCCGTGTCCGAATTCCGTTTCGAGCATGGTTGTGCTTCTTCTGCGTTCTATCTGTAAGTTGCGTGAATGCGCCCCACGGTAAAAAGGGATTGTGCAAGCGAATGTGACACATGAAGTAGCCAAGCTGTACTCTTGTCCCTAGTTGACGCTACTGAAAAAAAGATTCTCACTCGGCTTAAATCGCTGACGGATAACTGTCATTGGGCTTATAAAGGGCCATACGTCACAACGCAACAACTCGAATCATTCCAGACCGTACCATTCCATTTGAGTACAGCTTCCTGTCCACCGATAAACTAGACCAAGCAATCCCGTGATGACAGTTTTAAGCCGTAATATTGAGTACAGATTCTGGCACACACTTACAGTATATAATGATGGATATCTCATTCTTAAACTCCATTTCCCCCCATCAAAATAACATTGTCTATCATTGACCAGGATTATCATTATCCAGCTTTGACTACAATATTTGTAGTGACTTTGGCGAAAAGAATAATTGCTTTTCTTAATCATTCGCCAACTGATAAGTATTCAGCAGAAAGGTGACTTGAAGAGAATTAGACTCAGATGCCACAGCAGGTTGCACAACATTGTGCGGCATATTGTGTTGCATATATTATTCAATATTCACCAATATTTTTCAAAGTTATAAATATTGTTTATTATCATGCAATGTTGAATAATATGTGTGTTACTGGAGGAATAGTGCTTTTAAAGAGATTTGTGTAAGGAAAATTTTTTAGCTATTCTTTTCGTATATTTGTATTCATTTTCTTTAGTGGTACCATTTTATTTCATAATATCGAGTAATAAGAAATTATTTATCTCCTGAATTGTTCGTATCATTCCTATTTTTCCTGCAAAAATAAATTCTCAAATTTTAAACAGCAAACAAACACATTAAGTATTTTAACATTGTTCAATTTAGTAATTTTAATGATTGAATGTATGACTATGGGTAAAAAAGTGGATATATGGATGTACTTGGATGTATAGTGATGCTTATTTGCATTATTTATATTTTGATTTTTTAAATAATTTTAGAATCAATTGAGTAAAATTAACATTATTAAATTGCCTTTTTTATCTGTGCAAGTCTTTGATTAAAAAAAATTTCAATTCCATATTTGGAAGCAAATATTTTAAATTAATTATAACAAAAATATTATATTTCATCATTTCTAACATTTACGTCTGTAAATTTTCAAACATTCTGCTGAATTTCAATGAGAAATGTAAATTATCAATTAAATACTGCATTATTTAGTAGAAATATACTATATAAATTAATTTTGAGACGGACATGAATAATTAATTTCAAAAGCTTTGTCTGGTTATGGTTGAAAGTTTATCCATTTGAATCTTTGAAATTAATTATATTACGATGTCTGCCATAACATAAATTCTCGAAAGTAATGTGGAATTTTACACTATGGTTCATTTCATGCCCTTCATAGAGAGCTTGCTTAAATCAGATGCAAATGGGACATCCGTTTCCAATTGTAGTTAACATATTCATGCTTCAAAAGTGATTTTCTTAAAAGCAAATCAAATTTCAGAATCCATCTTTTGTAATATTAATCTTAATAAAAGCGATTGCGATATTACAGTTTGATTATAATTAAAGTTACATTTCCAAAGGGCTGTAAAAAGAACCACTGATCAGAATGATCTGATATTTCATCGGAGTATACGTAAAACAATGTGAAAAAAGTAAAAAATAAATCCCATTTTGGCCCATAAATGCTGCAATAATCGTCATAAAATGACGAGTATAGCGTCATAAGGGGCTAAAAATTATGACTTTAAAAGAAATGCTAATTTTAAAATATTAAAATATGTGACATTTTTTGTGTACCATATATGATATTAAATGTGTGACGTATTACATCTGTCATAAAAAGCCGGGAAATATGTAGTTCCTGTTATTGTTTGTCTGAGAAAGCAGTCATGACTCTGTATTTCGTCTGGGGTTCTGCTTGTGAAATATTTTACAAGAACTGTGATTGAGCAGCAATTGCTTTGAAGAAATTCTAGACATTAAAGAGTTTAAGAAGCTGTCCTAGTCTTATGACTGCATTCGGTTTGAAGAAGATAGTTGATAATTTCAAAAAGGCGGGTTCACTTGAAGTGCAATGTGGCAGAAAGAAGAAAACAGTTGTTTCGGCAGCAATGGAGGATGTGACTGTAGCATCCCAGGAAGCAATGCTTTGGATATGTCCAATGCACGGGGAATTTTAAAAATATCTGACATCCCTGGCAGCATGGTTCCTGGAATTTTACGAAACATGCTTCATTACTATCCATTCAGAATTACGCATATTCAGGAATTGTTTCTTGCTAGCATGTCAAAACGAGGAGTTTTCACTCTACAATTACTTACTCGAATGGAAGTGGATATGCATCGACATTGAACATTTTGTAGGCTGTAGAAACTCATTTCTATCTCTAAAGCTTCATCAATTCTCAAAATTGCAAAATATGGGCAAGATAGGGTCGTTCCAAATGCAACCATTGCATCTTCATTCTCGAAATTGGTGCGAGATTACAGCAACCTTTATTATTAGCCTTTCGTTTTCGAAAAAAAAATTTCTTCGAGCCCTTTAACCTGTACAGTCAATAAGATACATTATGAATCTCTTTTTCACTACCAACTTATTTCAGCTCGCCAATAGCATGGATGTGGGGATAGCACAATATTTAAGCCAAATAGTGCTCCTTCGCCCATTGCAATGCCGATGGAGCAGCTATTGAATCTGCATTTTGAAAAGGACAGAATTATCAGTCGCATTTCCCAATAACCCGATCGCCATGATAATCTAACCAGAATCCTTGCGATTTCTGGCTCGGGGGTTACCTAAGAGACGCTGTGCAGGAAGATCAGATTGCAAACTTCAATTAGTTGAATTGAAAACAGGCATTAAGCAACACATTCACAAAATCACCCCTGAAATACTTCGATCTGTTACGGAATATGCTATTTTCAACTTTCAGTCCGTAGGAGAAAATGGCAAACAATATGCTAAACATTTCTTGAGCAAGTCGTCGCCGACTTTTTTTTTAAAATGGTTTTTAGTCTAGGGACAATTTAAAAAAAATGCTTTTGCTGTGACATCAGCATGTTGGGTTGAACAAAGAGTTCCACGTCACTTTTCTCAGTTGGCATCTTATGACGAATATAGCGCCATCTATCAATCAACTTTTAAACCATTTTTTTTCTTCATTCACCAAATAAATTCTCATTTTGATGAAATACCAAATCCTTTTGAGCAGTGGTTGTATTTTTTACAGACTTTTGAACTTGCAGTTTTAATTATAACCACCCTGGGTTTAAAAATAATCGGCAAAACCAAATAGCCAGACTCCCAGCTCCATCTATTGTTCCGATATAGCCAATTTTTCTATAAGAACTCATTATACAAAGTTATGTCATAATGGTCGGCAGCCCACCAACACTTCCTACTTTTTAATCAAATCTATGGAGAAAATTTTGATACGAATCCAACAAACAAAATCGTTATATCAATTTCGCTTAATTTTTTTATTTCATTTGAAACCTTATGATCTCATAAATAAGTCATCTGAATTTATAAACTCCTCACCTATTTCCATTTTCAAGAGATATTTCAAAATAAATTTCAACACAATTCCTAGGTTCATCAACTAGAACAATTTTGCTAATTAATCCCTCATTTTGTAAACATAGCTAACCATTTTGTTCTGTATTTATTGGAGAAAATAAATACAGTAATAACCTTATAATTATAATTTAAACTTGTTGTTATAGGTTTCAGGTCATCAAAGTTGGTCACTATGACTAAATTAATACTATTAATATGGTGAATGAGAATTTGTTTGCCGGAAATGGTTAGTTTCTAGCCAATTAAATTCTAAAAGTAACCAATTAAATTCTAAAATTAATAACAGTCAATTAAATTCTAAAATTAATAACAGTCAATTAAATTCTAAAAGTCCTTATAATCTCAGAATACTAAAACATAGAACTTCAACGAATGTAATTAAAATTTATAAAGTACTCTATGCAATACTTTTTAAGAGAGTAGAAAAGAATGCATAATGATCCATAAGAATATAAAAAACAGTTCCCATAAAAATATGAATTATTTTCTCGGTAGAAATTTTATGGTCATGTTAACGAAGTCAGCCATGGACGCAACCCGCAAAACAATATTTGAATTACCCCTGCCAAATAAGCAGTTCTCTCTGCACTACCACTTAAAGGGAATGTAAAAATGATAACTCAGAAAGCCACTGAGCGATATCGTAAATTAATATTTAGGTTTAGTGCAAGCTATAAAATATATGATGGGCTGGTTATTTTTCCTTTGTATTCGATTTCTATCTCAGAGAGAAAAGCTCTGGATTTACGTTTGATTTAGGTTCTCCGCCTAAAAGACTCGATAGATTCTTTTCAGTAATATGGAAAAATTGATAGTATTAACAGTCTTTTAGTAATCTAAAGATAACTGAGTAACATTATAGAATGATTTATTATTGTGATGTGAACCCGCAATTAGAATTTATTGTACAATTTTTGCTGTGGAAACGGCGGATAAATTGTAATGAGAAAGTTATACACAAAATTTACACAGAAAAGAAACATGCTTCTTTATTAGATTCTGACCTTTGGCAACCAATAAGTTTTCAAGAATTAATGGATGCTTCTCACTTACATTTTTTGTAATTTGGTATAAATGGTTTCCTCAGCGAAAACTGTTTTAAACTTCAAATTCTGATGAATATAAAGCTCGTACTATTTCAGAAGCCTTAAACAGTTCTGATCATTGTTTTATGCTCTCCTAATTATATATATATATATATATATATATATATAATAAAGCTCGATATGTGTGTGTGTGTCTGTTGGCGCTCTACAGGCCAGACCATTCAACTTACAGCTACCAAATTTGGCACGTGTATACCTTGGAGGCCGGGAATGCGCAAATGGGGTTATTTTTTCGGAGTTTTAATTAGAATTTTATTTATTTAAAAATTAAGCGGAGTTTTGGCGTGTTTCTGCTATCACTTCCGAAAATATTATCGCACAAAAAAGATTTTTATATGAAGTTAAAAATCAAACATTTATCTTTTAAATGATATCAATGTTTTAACCTTACAATTAAAGTACGAGCTGCACGAGCACGTTTCGCATTTATGTGAAAAAAATAGCTTTTTTCTGTTTTGCCGTCACATTGATTACAGCTCCAATTAAAAATAAATTAAATCTTTTTGGAAATGAAATCTGCCAAAATATAATTTTCGGCACGTGTCTGTAGGAAATGAAACAAATAAGAAATATTATTTTTTCTAAGAAATAAATTTAAGAAAAATTATTTTACGATCTTTTACACTTTCTGTATTATTAATCCAATAAATCAGTTTTATTTTAAGGTAAGTTTTGTTTAATATAAACAGGATATTCATTGAAATCAGGACCACACAGCTAATTTGTAAACCTTTAGTAAGACACAGATCTGCTAAAATGGTGGAAATGGGAAATGATTATATTTTATGTAACTTGATTCAATAAATGCTTTAATAAATAAAGAATTTTTGATTTTACATAAAGCTTTTGCTGTGGAAATCACGATTAACAAAATGTTCTTGAAACGTTAATATTTTAAATAAAAAGAGTTAATTTCCAATCAACTAAATCAATCACTTAAACTGACTGATTTATGAAAATTTGAAATCACTATTCAATAAAAAAAGGATAATTTTAGATTTTCCATCGATAAGCCAGAAATACGCCAGAAAATACGCCAGTCAGCGCACAGGTTTCTCAAGATTAATTGGCCTAAGATTATGCAAATGTAGAGTTTTTCTAAATTTGTAGCATTCAAAACTTCAGAAATACGTCTTAGTTGATCGTGGAAAATAGAAACATTCATTCATTTATTTAAAATTCGGTGTGTCCAGAATATTTCTCAGAATATGTTTTCCTACTGCATTAAATTTAGACTTCATAATTTTTGAAATATATTCATAGGCTGGAACAAAATATTATTATTGATTTCATTTCAATCCTTTTGAAAGCAAACTAAAAACTGAATTTTATGCAGAATCTCAGAAATTTTTGTTGAATTATTCTTTGAGATATTAGATAAATTATGAAAAATATTTTGTAGTTAACATAAGACTTAAATACCGAGCGATTCTGTTTGCAATACTCATATTCAATAATAATAATAATAAATAAATAACAATAAAGATGATAACTAAAATAAAATACTTGGTTTTATTAAAAAATATCGTTATATTAATTGCAATTTCATCATTTCCGCTTTAAATTAAAGTTGAAGTTTTACCGGAAATGACAACAAATTAGCAAAATATATATACTAAATTGAACGAAACGATTTAGGCAACAGTATAAGTTTGGTATGACTATTAAAATTTGAAGATTAAAAGTGTGTTTGAGAATCTATTAAGAGACCAGTTACTTAAAATATTTAATTGAAAATTGTATCGAGCGGTAATACTGGCGAACCGGCTTGTTGTCAAAGGCGGCTAGTTATAAATAAAATAAAAAAATCAGCCACTATTTTCATGCATTCATCATCAACAATTAAAATACAATCTGGGCTTAACTACTAACAGCTACAGTGAAAACGATTTAAATTTGACTTCTGCAATATATTTTTGCAAAATTTCCTTAAATATTGCTTAAGAACAGGAGAAAATTAGCAACGCAAAGACAGGTAACATTCAAAAGATAATGTTTTTAATTCTAAAATGTTACAAGAAACTTGCACTGTAATGTTTTCGAAAATTATTGTAAATAAAAATCTAAACTTCTGCTTAATTTTTTCTTTATTTAGAATACAAATACTAATTAATACTAATACTAATACTAAATTAAATTTCAAATGTCGCAAAAAAATCCACATTGTAATTTAGTAGCTCTAAGTCAAAAACATGGTCAATTGTAATGATAATTTAGGGCATAACTTTAGCATTCATAATTTCACTTTTTATTAAAGCTTGATTTATGTCTTTATTAACTTGATGTCTTTCACGGTGAATTTCGTAGAAATTTTCTATTCTTTTATTACAGATTAGCTGCCTTTGATAACCTTTCCGTCATGTAACCCTTAGTTACATGAAATTTAAACTGAATTATTTGTACGTAACATAGTCTCAATGATTTTCTCAGCTAATTTAAACTTTAAATTTTGATGGTTTTTAACTCTCACTATTATAAGCCTTGTAAAGTAATGTTCTTTTTGCCACCCTCTTTTGTAATTTTCTGTCTAATCTAAGATATGAGAATTTCTTTTAAATGGGTAGAGTTACTCATTGAGGAAACTTCGGACCGTCGAATAACATTTTTGTTGAACCGAGGCACTGTTCTTGAAAAATATAAGGACAGAAAGTAAAACAATTCAACATCGTGACAAATATTTTTGAGATTCCAACCTTTTTACTAAGATTGCTGGAAACGTTGAAGCATATCCATTGAGCTTTTGACGGTTGCTGAAAGGATAAAGATTCGTAATGTAAGACACTCCCGTGTTTCTTCAAGTAACTTTGGGCTTATCGGTCGAATTCTGTATACATAGTATACAGGAAAATAAAACGGAAATTCGTTAATAAAGTTTGATATTAAATAATGTTCCATTGTATATTTGACGCAGTACTAATACTTTACAATAACAAGAAAAAACTTAAATAGTTTATGAAAAAATTAAATAAATTATTATTTTGGAACAGATGTCTCTGGATTTTATTCAAAAATAATTGTTTCTTTTGATCTAAGAAGCAATTATGTGTTTTACCAACCAGATACAATGCGATAGGTTAAATTTAGCCCATTTCAATTTTAACAATGAGATTACAGCCTTGGGAATATCATTTTAATTAAAACTCCTGTCTTTGATGTCTGAGTTAGTTAACTTTATTACCTACTTCCTTTTTTTCACTTTTTCTTTCTTTCTTTGCTAGTTTTTTTTTCTAATTTTATGACTCACGAGGGATACTTGATTTGATTTCTGTTGAAAGACTTTATGCGAAGTTCTTTTCGTATCCTTTCTTTACTGTTTTGAAAGACCATTAGAATAAAGACTGCAAGTGAATATTCTTCAAATGTGTTCAAGGTGAAAATTAGCCTTGGATTTATAATGGAAACAATGATGAATCTAGGAAGCCTTTAAAATAAAAATATGGACATAATATTAAATTATTTACAAAGCTACAGTCCATATCAGTCAATCATTTAAAAAAATGTTAGCCTTTGAAATTCAATTTTAAAAAGAAAAATATGTAAATGGGAAGTTTTCTTTCTAGCTGATTTTCTAAAAACAACAAATGAAATAAAATAAAAATAACCAAACCATTTCACCTAAATTTTCTTACATACTCTCTAATAAAAATATTACACCGATCTTCTTTTTGTTGAGAAAAGCCATACAAGCCACGAGTACTCAAATTTTTATTTTGAGAATCCCCCCACACAGGCATTTCATGCTTCTTATTATAATAAAGAAAGCTTAATATGTAATTTAAGCACTTTTTTCTCGATCGATTGAAATAAAAAATTAGATAGAAAACTATAATTTTTATAATAAAATCACGTACTGTATTTCAACTATCTGAATCATTATTTCTTTTGACTTGGTCCTATGCATTTACATACATGCATAGAGAACAACAAACAGTTAATCCTTTAATAGAATTAATTAAAAATTCGATACAGATTTGAAATTTAAATGACAAATCTATGCAACAAATTTCGTCCATTTTGCTCTATACGTTTTGCGGTTATTGTATTCACTTATACTCGAACAGCGTGCCAGATAGACAGACAGACTTCTTCTGAATGAATTTGTGTCAAAACTTGAAATAATTCTGCAAATATGGTGTAGAGAACACACACAGACAGATAAATATAATTACATTTTTGAGGGGTGGGAGAGACTCAGGGAAGTCTGAAATATGGAGGTACGTCAAAATCTCGAAATCGATTTTTTATCATTCCAATACTGTCTTTCTGTATTTTTCATATAGAAGAAAGAAAAAAAAATAATTTATTGGAATATTTTCTTTCCAAAGCAATATTTACGGTAAGATTGCTGCACGTTCCATTGAGTATTGGTCTCTCTATTTCTATCAGTCTGTATTAAAATGGAATAAAAAAATAGAAATATTGCAATGATTCATTACGCATAATATATTCTAGTTAATTTCAAATTTCTAAATATGAAATTAGTTTCATTTTTATAAAAAAAATAATATATTTTTAATTGTTGATACATTTTAATAGCTGCGATAATAAAAAGATAAATTTTCTTAATAAAACTTAATTTTTTTAAATATTACCTTAAAATTTAATAATTCATTCAAAAATTTTATATATTTCTTTTTCTTAAAGTAATGCTATTATTATAATTTTTATTAATCCTTCAATAGACATGCCAATTTTTCTAGAAATTATATAGAATATATATTTGGAATCATTTAGGGTCTGATTGTTAGACAATTACTCCTTATTTTATTGATTCTTTTTTAAAAAATAATTTCTCCTAATATTTGGATATTTTTTTCCATCTTATATAAGTTGTATTGTGGATACAAATGCGATTATATATAAATTTAGATACCACTCTCTTCCTACACACTCCCATCTTCGAAAAGTCAGTTTGATATTACTCTTTCAAAAATAAATAGCAAAGAACATATGCAATAAATGATCTGCATTATTTATTTTTTACGTAATGATTAATAATAAACGATCTGTCATGAAAAGTTTTCATTTGATTAACATTTAAGAAATACTACCTATGTAATTTTTTTTCGAAGAATAACCTTCATCAAACGAAAATGAATGTTCAATAAATCAAATATTTCCGACAAGGCAAAAAATATTGAAACCTAAATTTAAAAATTAGCTAATGAGAGCTCTAGAAGAAAATGAGAGAGAAAGAAGGCGAACTTTGGATAGAAAAGAAAAACATGAGTGCTCGAAGATTTGCTCTGTTCTGAATGCAGCTCAAGTGCTTCTATATTCAAAAGATAATATATGATATTTTTTGTTGCCGTTTCTAATGGCACTTGTCATAGACAAGTCCACTAACTGTAGAAGTCAGTTATTCGAAGCCAAGGGTGCGTCTCTTGATTTTCAATAGCGCCATCTAGGACCAATAGTACGACTTAGCTACAAACAGATCGCAACTCTTTTTACGGGCCGGATTTCATTCATGTACTTCATTCACATAGCTTAATTTAGCTCGGAATCAGAGTACGATCACCCCCGACCCACTAGCATTACTCTCGTCATGGTGGACCTCGTGACCACGACAGATTTCTACGCGCGCCAGTCACCACCACACACAGAGAGAGAGGAAGTGTCTTCGGCCGGCGGGATTCGAACTCGCAACCCAAGTGACACGAATCCAATGTACTGCCTACCAGGCTCTTCCGGCCCACATGACTTTTAATTGCTTAATCAATTGTGTGAGTGTTGGACATTCGTTCGCTGAAAAACAAAGTGGCCCAATTTAGAATTATCTTTCATGTTGATTCATTTTATGTTTGATTCTTACGTTTTTATTGGTTTCTTCTAGTTTCGCAACTCGTCGAACTCTCAGGCTGAACATTTAAGCAAAGGGAATCAAATTTTCAAAATGGAAATTTACAGAAATTTTAATAAAAAAATAGAAAACGTTAATTTTAAAATATATTTTCAGAATGTGCTGCAGCTCTGCACCCTATTGGACGAACTGACTCGGCACTGAATTGCCATAGAATATCACCACTAATGTTAAAGGCCATTGTTACGAGTGCAAGCAGCTGGAAATGAGAACAAATACAAGTACTGATTACATATAGAAAATACGCCCCTCTAAGCTATTACATTTGCATATCATCTATGGATATTGGGGAGACAAAGAAAAATCCGATTTCAATTAAATAGCAGTATGTTTAGATGTCAAGTGCAGTTGTTGTTGTTACTTATGGCCCTTGTCATAGGCAAGCCCGCTGATTTAGCGCAACGATTTAAGCCGAGCTTGTGCAGTAGATTATGAAGATAAAGACCCCTGAGCACCCGAGGACAGAAGTCTGATTTCTAGTTCATATGAAGATGATACTCACACACTCGCTTGCACAACCTCTTTTTACATAGAAGGGAGCTTTTTCACATACCTCACAGATAAAACACAGGGTCAAGAACAACCATGCCTGAACCAGGGCTGGAAACCGTGTCAAGTGAAATGCTTAGCTGAAATTAATGGCGCAATGATTCGTATCATATAGTAATGCATGAGAGAGAATGCAGATTGGAAATGAAAGTATATTATTTATACTTTCATTTTCAATAATAAATATTAATTTATGAAACTCCTAACAAATTTGAATTGTCAACTGGAAACTCTCTGCCGAGCTCTATAGCCAGCTGATTCTGCAGCTGCAGCTCCTGGTTCTCAATAAGAAATTTATAACACATGGAAGGAAAAGAAATCTTACCCTCTCTCTGCAGCTGCGTGATATCAATTGGATTGGGAAATTAAATCACAATTCCTTATTTCTATTTGAAAAATCAACTATCAACATTAACGCTTTCATATTAATTTTCTTTAGAATCTACGAAGTGTATGACAAAAAATTAGTTTAATTTTGGCTTTATAAAGGAATTATATATCAAGTTGTAGAGGGATAAGACTCTTTAAAACTTCATTAGGAAATAGATGAAAATAATAAACTAGTCTCAGGAACGGTTATTTAATTATTTTCTAAGTTCCACATTGCACAAGAAAAAACAAACGCGAACAAGAACGTATACAAGACCCTCCCTTAGAATACAATCTAACAATTAGCCTCAAGAAGGATCATAGGAAATATATCTTGTTGTTAAAAAGGTAGCGCCATTTGCTGTATCAAAAGAAAGGTAGTAGAGCTATATGTATGAGTTTGTTATGTATGTAAAAGATAGTTTATGAAATTGCCACCATTGCAAAGTTTAGATCTTTGGGTTTTTGTTTTTTAAATCATCTTCAAATATTAGAAAAGACCATATAATATATTTTAATTTAAAATAGTTTTTTGCATTAATGAGACAAAATTGTTTTAATCTAAAATTTGTAAAGACATTTAATTATTAAACCGAATCTTTGTCAGCATAACCTTTTAACCAATTATTTCTGTGTATAGCCAGAACTGAAATGTTCTAACACGCTTCGAAGAAAATGATAACTTATGTCTAATTCAATCAACATTCCTTGGAATTTCAATCTAGAAACTTCACAAAGTTAATACCATAAATATGGCACTAATTTACATACTGAGACGAAATAAGTCCTTGGAAACTTTAAATTCATTCAAATCCACTCCATTATGATAAAATTATAATTCGATTCGCCATCTGCTACTGCATTTATTACGAATTAAAAGGATATCCAGTTGCGTAAGATGCGCATTCTTATAATATATTTAGGAATCTATATATTCCATATCTGCAATTCGGAATATATTGGACATGAAAGCGGGAACAAATTAGAGACATTTATTTGTAAGAATACAAACATTTTATTTTCTAACAATGGTATTATGTTATTTAATTATTTCCCTGAGATTCGGTGGCAGAATATATACTCCAACCAACAGGAAATGAATGCAGGGTGTTAGTCCTTCAGCGTAATTAACTTGATTGACGTGTTGGTTATGAAATTATCATCCACGCGTTGTACCAACTAAAATGTCACAACTGCCTCTTGTCCATAACAGCAGATGTCTTTTCCAGATAATGGTGCGATTGCTGATTTCTAATAGAACTGGTTTGAAGAACATGTATAATTTAATTGTTATTCTAATAAAGTAATAAATATCGTTAGGGGGCATCTTATTTAATACTAGACATTTGGCAACAATAAAATTTGAATAATCTTATTCGACATCTGAATGTAAAAAATTTATGCATCGATATTATTGCTCAACTTTTAACAATTGAAATTGAGTGGCTTATTGCATTTTTTTAACTTTAATTGAGTATCGTATAAATTTTTATTGTCTATTGTATAATTTTTATTGGGTATTTATAACTTTTATTATGTATTGTATAACTGTTATTGTGCATCACATAACTTTTATTGTGCATTGTATACCTTTATTGGATAAATAGTATTGTTCGATTATTATTTTTGTATTGTTAGAGAATTGTTACTATTATTGTCATATTTGTTTCACTATTTCCAGCAAAAGCTTATGGCTTTTATGTTAGTTACGTTCATGAGGTTTGGTGGTGGTTGTTCTGCTAGAGACACTTCGCGCTTTCTACTAGAAGGCTTTGAGATGAATATCAGTTTTCGATTTTTCGTCTCGAAAAGTATCATTTGTGTCCTATTAAGCATAAGATCATCCTATCAAGTATGATCTTATGCTTATTAAAGTATTTGAATTTTAAGAGACTAGATGATTTCCGCAGAATAATGGTACTGAATCATTTCAGTTAAATGTCTTATGTTTAACTTATTCATAGTTCCTTAAAATTATTTTTAAACAGCAAATCGTGAAACTTTATTTTAATAAGATTGCATCTGTTCTGTTACTGTGCGCATGAAACTTCCAAATGAAAACAGGAACAATGATATCATTGTGCTGTTAAAAACCTATTTGGTTAGTGTAATTTCATATTGCATGTAAGTGGAGATGTGACCAAATTTGCAGATTTCTGCAAATTTTGAATGACATCCATTCACATAATGTCTGTATGACTGACTGTTTGTATAAAAATTAAATCGATAACGACAAAACTTAGATAAATAAAATTTATACT
>JAPMOR010089006.1:276831-323211 GCA_026543865.1 Argiope aurantia | reverse complement strand
CAAAACTTTCTCGCATACTCTCTAATAAACACACAAGAAGACACCTTACATGGCATTGGCGTACAATAGGAAATATTAACTTTTGCTGTAAATTTACTATTTTTACGCGTCTATCTTGGCGATTAATCCCTAGCATGCTTTAATAGTATTCAAAAATCGAATCTGTGTTTTAGGTACAATACGACACAAAACTTCACTTCTAGTTACAAAATCCCATATTAAATTTCATATATAGAGTGTTCTTTAATTATTGTCGGGGTTTCCATACCTCATAATTTTCGAATAAAAAAATATTACGCAAAAACCGATTACGTATTCGTAAATTACAACTCAAAGAATTTTATTAATGATATTAAAATGTAAAGCTTGCACAATTTGCACTTTGTAGGCATTCAGCTGAAGGCGATTATGTATTCGTAAATTACAACTCAAAGAATTTTACACGGCGACCGTGCAAGAAAAAGCAATGTGTGTATTGTGGTTTTTCGAAACTAAATCATAACTACTCAACGTCGCTTCAGGACCACGTACAAGAAAGATCCCCCTTCGGATAATTCTATCAGACGCTGGGTAAGCAATTTCAGGAAACTGGTGGCGTTCTACACCGAAAGGGAGCGGGAAGACCGAGCACTTCGCAGGAAAATGTTGATCGCATCCAAGAAACGTTTACTCGCAGTCCACGAAAATCAACGAGAGAAGCAGCTGTGCAGTTACATATGCCGCATACGACGATATGGAACGTTATCCATAACCGCCTTCATCTGAATGTCTACAAAGTGCAAATTATGAAAGCTTTACACTTTAATATCATTAATAAAATTCTTTGAGTTGTAATTTACGAATACGTAATCGGTTTTTGCATAATACTTTTTATTCGAAAGTCATGAGGTAGGAAACCCCGACAATAATTAATGAACACCCTGTACTTATGTCATTGCGTTTTTTTAATTATAGCATTTATATGTTTCTGAAGGTACAGATAAACAGACAGACAACACTTCATGATTTTGGTTCAAATTTTGACAGGTATCTACATCATACATATTAAATATGCGTGCCGAATTTTATATATCTGGCTTTCTTCGTTTTGTTATTAACTTAGATACGAACAGGCGGACTTCCTTTGAACAAATATTACTCAAAATTTGATAGAAATCTGAAAAATTGATGCAAAGACTGTGTACCAAAATTCAATTATCTTGCTCAAAGCTTTTTTATCGTTGTCACAGACAGACGGACATTTTCCAAAAATATATTTTTTGGACTCATGGAAATCTAAAACGTAGAGATTTGGGAAATTTTGAGTTCAAGTCTTTTGATCATTACTATACTTTCTCTATACTACATATACGAGAAAGTAAAAAGAACAGTTATGCGTCTGTATCTTAGTTAATAATAATGGAATATGTCTTCTTGTATTGGCGATCTTCAAGTTAAATATTTTGTCCTAGATCCTAACAGATCTATTCGTTTAGCTAACCCTTCAAATTATATGCCAAATTTGGCGCATATTTTGATAAGTGAGAATGCACATCTCAGAATATATTTTTTTAATTTTAACTAACCAAACAAATACGTAAGCTTCTGTTTTTCAACAATTACTACCGAAATTAATTTTTGCACCGGTTTAAAATTTGTAATTATAGCAGTTTAATTGCTATACAATTTTTTCAAGTTTTTGAAAATATTTAATTGTATAAATTTTAACCCTCTAAGGGTTCCACACGCATTTCGACGTAGCCCCAAGAAGCACGCATTTTAATGTAGGGTAAGGAAGGACGCAAGTTCGTTTTGCACGGATAACGACATAGGGTTCGAAAAGTGTTTCTGTTGCATTTTAATGTATTTCTTTCCCCCTAGAAGTTTCGACATCGTGATGAATAGGAGGGTAATCAATACAATGAAATCTTTACGGCCATTTAAGGATGTCACAGAATCTGATGGCCCGAAGATTGCTTTAGGCATAGGGCAGTGTGATGGTGTTGGCGATAGGAAGGAACATGAATTTTTACCCAATTGTGTGTCCCTTAATGCTCTATGTGGACATAGATTTAAATTGCATTTGGTTTCAATAGTATTTCTTTGATATAGCTTATTTGATCGAAATGTTGTTTTGAAGTTCCATTGAATTATTTTTCATAATGCAGTTTTGTCCTCACTTGTGATTAAACATCGCATTGAAGTATTAGGAACTCGGAAGGGATATATTTGAAAAATTGCCCTCGATATATAGTTAATACATTAAATATATTTCTCACTTAGTTCAACTATTTTTATAATGCAAATTTATACTTTTTACACTAATCTCTACCTCCAATTATTTTTCTTCGCTCAAAGTAAACAGATGAACTGAATTTTGTGTTTCAAAACAGTGGTAAATTTCAAAAAATATAATTAAGTGTATTGTTATATTGTTTCTCTTTTCAGATTTATATTGAATAAAAACATAGAATTGTGTGTCCGATTTTTTATAATGTGACTCCTTTTTAAAGATCTTTAACGAACTGAATAAAATAATTTCTTTCAAAGTCATAAAATAAACAATAAAAACATCTTTTAAAAAATTATTTCTATTCGGGAAGGAATTAATATTATTTTTAATACTTAGTTATTCATATTAGTTTAGGTGTTAATAATTAGTTATTAGTATTTACACCTTGATGAAGAGGAAAACAAATAGCAAAATAAATTTAATTAAAAGTTTGAATAATTTTGTTAGGAACATTAAGAGACTGATAACATCGTAAAAGTCTTTAATATCGCAAATTATCTTAAGATATTTTTTCAATAGTTTATCAAAGAAGATATATTTCTTAGATAAAGTAATAAATTTATAAAATCTAAAAAAAATAGGAATTTCAAAAATTCTATATTTATTTTACAGGTCTTTGAAGCATTTTTTTTGTTGTTGTTGTTAATATGCAAATAAGAATTCTTCATTAAAACCTAAAATCTGAGTAGATAAATGAGATTGCTTTTGATGAATCTTGTGCAAAGTACAGCAAGATTTTTAATTACATGTTTTTAAGGACGTTCTAATGCAGATAAAGGCTTGCGCAGGTGCGCAGACAATAAATTATATTTGAATATTTAAAAGTGGAACATTCACAATTAGGCCTTGAAATCACAACCTGTTATTTACTCGTGTAAAATAAAGGATTATCACTCAGGTTTTGTTACTGATGGGCGTCTTACTTATGAAATAAAATTTCATAAACTATTCACATTGGGGCAGGATTAACCTTAAAAGTTGCTGGGTCCAAATTGGAAAACAATTTTTATCAATACTTTATTATTATTATTATTAAAAACAATCTAAGGATTTGCAATCAAGGTAAATATCAATGGTATTATTTACCTCTCTACTTCCTCTTATGCATATGCTTATGAGTGCAGCGGTATCCATATTTCCTTGCACATTTGAAGAGAATCAAGTATGAATTATGTACGTCTTCCTATCCTTTTAGATTGGAGCAAATATTCGATACATATTTATAATAATGATGTCAAAGCAAAGAACCAAATTTCATTTATCTATTTTTTAAAATAATTTTAAATAATTAACCAAACTCTCACGAATAGACAGACTCACAAATAATCAATCCTTTTACAAATTATACTAAAAAATTAATATAAATCTACATTTTGATAAAAATGCATGATACATTTAACATTAACATGATACATTGATCTAGTTGCTTTTGCTTTGGGGTATCATGTTCACGCATTCACAGTCAGATAGATTTCCAATCAGCCAGTTTTATCTAATATTTTAGATAAGATTATATTTAAGTTAATTGCAATTAATTTAAAAGTTCTCTCAAATACTTTGACTGGAATGATTCCAAGGGTACATGCTCTGCCTTTTTAACCCTAGCTATTGAATTGAGAGGAGGTTAAAAAAGTTTTATAAAGATGTTTAAATGGTTGGAAAAAGGGGTTAAGCCATATCCAGTATGCAATATTAATCCGAAATTAGAGAAACAATTGTTTGTTTTTTAAGTAATTTATATAAGTAAATACTTGTTATACAAATTTTTCAAACATTTTAACAAGTTTCTAAAAAAGGCTGAATTTTTTAATCTTCGTTATTACGTTTAAATATTACACATTTTTAATTCTTATCTGTTTTTTAATGTTTTAAAGTTGCATTTAATTTCCATGCATGTTTTTTAATACATTTAAACTCCAGTGTTTATTGCTTTTTGAATCTCAAATGTGTTTAACTTTTAAAGTTCCAGTTCATATTGCAATATTTTCATAGTTCGGTGTTAGAAGAAGTTTTTGAAATGTTCCTTTTGTATAAAATTCTATTTAATCGGATTTTTTTTTTCTGTAGTGAACATTTACTTTAAAAAAATAAATATATAAAACCCTACTGACTATGCTACAAACTTTGGATACTTTCAAATCAGCTAATAACTAGATTTCCGAATGATTTCAAAATTTCACCGACGTATATATATAATTCTAATCAGCTCCAACTTCAACCACAAGACCAATTTTATTAATTTTTGCTTTATATGAGAACTTATAAGCATAGATACATCATCAAAGGTCGCATGTCCCTCATCACCTTCTTTCAAGAGAAATATTAAAATATATATACATTTATTCGCTGTATATTCACTAGATATGTCAAATGCGGAAATTTAAAACTATTTCCACAACCTTTTGGGGCTCAAGCTGCCCCAACCATTCTACCGATTCTGCCAATTTTTATTTCATATTAAAACTTTTGTCCATTAGATATGTCATCAATGATGGCCTGCTCTCTATGATTTCCCAATTTCGAAATACTACTACTAATAATAACGATAATAAACGTTTGTGGATGATATTGTGGGTGGATACTATTTGTTTTCTTTCAGCATTTCTTTATAATTCCGTTTCTCTGAGTACTGGGAAATATATGAATACAGAATTTCTGAAACTTGCGTATAAATCTTTTACATCAAATTTTGGTAATAAATCTGCGAAAACTAGGTGTGTGATACGTGCAATTTTTAAATATCGTACAGTGGGAGATATCTTGAATTATTAAGTTTAAAACTGCTTAAATGAAAAGTATCAAACTAGTTTTTCAGATTAGACGAAAATTAGAAAAAACATTTATGTGCTTTGTATTTTTTTAAAGAAAGTTTTAAGCGTTATAAACGTATCGAAATTTATGAGGAATAAAATACTCCTGCATAATATTGTTGCTAATTTTCCCGGTGTTCGTTTGGATAGTGGAAGTTATATTATGTGGAGAACGTTCAATCAGCAGGCGGCAGTAGAAAAAGAAACAACGACGTTAGACACATAGGACAGCACAAAAACGACAACTACATATATACAGCATGGAAGACGATTATCTTCAGCCGAGACGTGCAGCATACAACCAGACTTTACTGCAGACAGTAGCGCACAGCTTAGTTCAGCACTAGCTTGACTCCGTCGCTGCTCTGCTAATCCCTGGAAGACCAGTTCTTGACCGTCGATTCCGACTACGACTACTCTGTCCCTTCTGACTACTCCGCTCCGTCGATTCCGACTACTCTTCTTCGACCACCCTGCTCTGGCAGCTGCAGCCTCTTTTATAGGTCTCAGGAGGCGGGGCTAGAAGCCTCTCAATCAATCAGGAACGTTCGAGGCGTATCTCGATTCCTACTGGACAGATAGGGAAAATTCTTGATGTTTCGGGTATAATCTATTTTGGCGCCAAAGTCGTCGCCAAGTCGACAAATGGTCGTCAAGTTTGTCGTCAAGCTCCGGGACCTTCGACGCGACACCCGGACTCCATCCAATACCGATGACTTTAAAACAGTCTTTCTGATGATGGAACAAACTATGCTGCGAAGCCGAATTGCAGGTTTGCAACAATATCTTAAAAGAATTGTTTGTTTTAGCTGCCTTTGAATGTTTTTGAAAATGACAATTTCCTTGAATGTTAATATAAAATGGTGGAAATAGATGAGGGAAAAAATAGAAATAAATGCCGATAGTTTTAAATTTCACTAACGCTTTAAAATCACTAGAAAAGAATACAACTTCAAAAATAAATTCTAAATAAAAACATTTGATATGCATTTACACTGGTACAATTCATAAGGTTTTAAATTGTATATTTCATTATTTTGAATCATTTAAAAACGAAGATGCCATTATTTTTCAATAAAAAAATGATTTCAAACAATATTGAATTCTGATAAAACTGCTACGAGATGTTTTAAGGCCTGGATAACTAATACCTAAGTAGCCAATTATGTGGCTCTAAAATAATGTATTTTTTCAGCTGTCCAACCTTTTTGCTGATTTGCACTCAAAAATTTTATGTTTTATTATAATCGAAGATGATGCCATTTCTTCTAAAATATAGTACATCAGTTCTATATTGTTATTTATGCATTTCAGATTAACAGAACTCTTTATGATTAGTACTAATTTTAGACATATGCTACTGTATTGCAAATGCTGATTGCTCGATACAAAAATTTTACAATGATTTATTTAAAAGAATAATAAGGGAATATGAAGTGTGCGTGTGTGCGTTCGTGCGTGTGTGTGTGTGTTAATGATATTTTAAACTTTAATTTCAATTTAATTAATTATCTTAATTTAGCCCATAGTAACTTCATTCTAAAATATTCTCTTATCTCTTGATCCAATTCCACTTTCTCTACTTAACCAAAATAGAATAGAATTAAAATAAGTTTACATTCAAAAGGAAAGATAAAATGAATCCGGCCCGAAGACTTTTTCAAGGGTCACCCTCAGGCAAGGATTCAAACCAGGGATTTTTTCTGTGAAGGGTCTGACTCTCGTCCAACCAACTGACCCTTCGTGACCCGAAAATCCTAGAAAATTGAGGTTTTGGAGACAAAAATTAGTATCACAAGAATAAAACATTTTCAAAAAACAATCCAGAAAAAAACACACAGCAAATCACGCCACAAAACACCAAGAAAAACAGAACCGAAATCATTTAAACCAGAAAGCTAAGTACTTACTAATTAAAAGTATAATTCCAAAAGACAATGTTACAAACTCGATATTTTTTTGTATTTTTAAATTTTTTTGAACAAAACAGTTGTGCAAGTAATTTTTTGTCCGTGGATGCTCCAAGCACAAAGCTATCCATAGTGCCCCTTGGTAAAGCGCGCGACGGGCCATGCGCTATGAGAAATTCTTTAATTGACCTTTGCATAGTTTTATTTTATTGGTACCTGAAAAGAAAAAATCTCTTTGCCTCAATAATCCGGAAACCTCGAATCAAATCCAAAAGGGAAAAATTTTGTAAACTTATTTTAATTCTATTCTATTTTGGTTAAGCTCTTTTGTGTTTTAGTTGTAGCAGCATTAGCGCTCTCTAAATACAATGTATATTTTATTATATAGATTCAGGAAATTTTATATAGTTAATTTTTATATTGTTTATTTCTGAATTGGTAGTTGTTTTCTCTACTTAATTGATTCAAGAGAGATTTGTAAAATTGCTGAATCGGCTAAAAGCCTAGCTTTCCCACACTCAGCGTGAAGGGACAAAATACCGCTGACGGGACAATTTTTTTAAAAACCTTCCTGTGTTTCCCCTGCCTTTTCGGCGCGTTATTTTCCCTATAAAAATCTCAGGTTATATAAGACCAGGGATTAAGTTTTCAAGTGCTTTTTTCTCATTCCTTTCTGTGTTGTGTGTTGCTCGTCTCTTCTGCTGTAAATAATGCCTGCTTCTCCAAGATGAAATAAAACGACGTCACGAAATGGAAAGTCTCTTCACCGTACAGAAATAGAACAGTCTTCCCATTCACTATTCTTAGAAACCCTCTGACTTTTGTAGCCGTACAAAATCAACGAAAGCAATAAAATTTGACTTGAATGAGAGGTAACTTGTTCCTACCCTTAGGGACTCTTGACCCCACATGACGTTTGGGGGAAACAAAAATTCGGCTAACGCTTTCAGTGCAAACTGATGCGCTTTTACGATAAATTATTGTTCTGGCATCTCTCGCTTCTCAGAAGTTTCACACGAAAAATGAAACCACCCAGAAGGTAAATAGCAGTTTCATACTGTCGCAATGAAATTGAAACAATTTTTCTAAATTTGATCAATTATTTAATCCCGTAATTTTCGTCCGGAAAACAAAAGAGGAAGGATTTTATTTAAAATCTGTGTTCATTGCATAAAGAGTAAAAAAGTGAAATTACAGTTTTTCGAAAGTTATTAGTTTTATAATCCGAACAGTTACATTTTTAGCAGAATTATGATGCTATGGAAATTGACCCATTTACTCTGGTTCATATACACAATTAACAGAACAGGTTAAAAGATATTTAAATTACAAGACATTAATATTTGCCACAATTTGATGTTTCAAAATTCTTTGTTAAAGGTACTATGAATAGATCATGCATAAGAGATTTAATTGCTTAGTTAGTTATAATAACGTTCCATTTTAACTAAGACTATTTTGGGACTGATCTCGTAATTCTGAACCATTGTCAGATGAGGAGGACAACACTTGAACTGGATCCTCCTCTCCAAACTTCCACATTACCCCAGTGGAAAGACGTTTAGCCCCGACGGATTTAACGTGCAACAGACCTGCTTATTCGACTGTTTTTCGGTGGAACCGGGTCTCGAATCTGACACCCTCCGGCTCTGAAGCCTAGACCTTACCACCAGGTCACCGTGGCAATAGGACAAAATAGAATTTCCAACTAGTCGCTAAAGGTATATAGTTATAAACGTAGTAAAGTTTGTATAAACATGATGTCAATGAATGCCATATGAATCTTTTGATGTTGTTGCTTTTGCATGCGTCCATTAATCAAGTATTTTCAGTCTACTGCATAAAAGGAATTCATTTTCTTCATGAATGAATCAAAAATGATTTTAGACTGAAGCATGATTGAAAAAATTATTTTGTTTGAAATAACTGAAAAATTAGATTTGAAATTAGTACTTGATTATAAAATTTTTGTCAATTGTTCATGATTATACAGTAATACAAAGCGTACAGCATGCAATGTTCCAATGCGTTCTTTTATTTTTCATAATAATAGACAAATATTTATTTTTCCTTAGATGTCATTTTCCGAACTTACGCTTCAGAAATTTTCTGCTTCCTCATGTCTGTTGATGGTGTTGTTCCTTTCTTTTGAATTTTTTGACACATGTTTGATGAAACTCAACTCGGAATTGACAACTCAACTCTCGACATACCTAGTTTAGTTATCATAAATTCAGACATCCTGAAACAACTTTGGAAAAAAAATATTGAAGTTTGAATTCTTTGAAATATATATTTTTTCTTGGCGTATTCTCTTTCCAATTTTGTAGGGTGTCAGGAATGATAATATCTGTTTTCGAATATTATTTAATACTTTCTTTGATCAAAGATTAATGATGCACTCATAAAATATATTTTTTTTCTTCATTGCATGCACAAAAAGGCAATAGAATTTCCTCAACACAACAATTCTTTTTCTCTCAATAATAATATCAGTATTTTAAAAAACTGATTCAAATATTTACTCCTTTGAGCTATGACTATATATGGACTCCTATGAGCTGTATATGGACGAAGATTAAATCGCTTTTAACTTATTTTATGAATTTGATAACTAATGCTAATACAATATTGCTTGTAAAAAATATTTGCCTCATCGAAAATATTTGGAATTGAATATAAATAACTATAAAAAAAGCAATGATAAGTTCTTGCATTGAATGACGAGTAAATTGCGTCTAACTTATTTCATAGAAATTGATAACTAAAGCTGATAGAATATTGCATATGAAAAATATTTGCCTCATTGAAAATATTTAGAATGGAATATAAATAACTATAAAAAAGCATAAATATCAAACATAAAATATAATTTATATGAATACAAGACTCTAATGTAGGAAAAATTCATATATTTCAAACAATTAGGGGAATAAAAGGAATATTCACTTTGCTACAACCGATGGTTATGTATCTTGTCATTTTTTTATTTCAGATTAAGGATCTTGGTGTGTGTGCGGCCATTTTATATTTTGTCTCTCGAGGTTCCTTATTTTGATGAGAAATATTGAATAAACTACATTGTTATACATTTCCGACTAAAAAAAACACGACACATTCCCCTCAGCTCTACCCCAATATGGATTTCATCAATTTTTGTCTTCATATAAACGCTTATGATCTTTACATAACTCATGAATGCTACCCCCCCCCCACTACCTGCTGGTTCACTCAGTTCTTCAGCACCCAACCACTGCACCAACTGCAGTTATTTTAATTTCATATAAAAGCTCAGAATTCATAAACACGATTCAAAGGAACAGGCTATCAATCATAGTCACATCCTACCGATCACCGATTTCGAGAAAAACATTTTATCGCAATACATACTCTATCGTCATAGTATCCCCTAGTCATAACTACAATATTGATTTCACCAATTTTAATTTCATTCCTATTGATTACACATAAAAGCTCATAAACACCTAGATACGTCATGAACAGGTGCATACCTACCCGTCAACCCAACCTTTTTTCAAAAGATATAATAAAGTAAATCTTTGAAAGAGATTTCAGCCTTAACAACTGAAGAGATTTTGCCAGTTAATTTCACCGCTTTGCGAATATAGCTAACAAAGAACTTATATTGTGCAACTATAAATTAAAATAATAATTTCTTTTATTTTAATAAAATGTACTTAATCCAGTTTGGTTGTGATAATAAAATTAGTGCCATTAATATGGTGGATGAGCAGGTGGTTACTGTAGGAAGTTAGAGAATTATAATAATATATAGTTTCAGAAATTGAGAAATAATACTAAAAAGTTCGTTTTCCAGATTAACATCGGATTTAAAAGCTATAATGGTAGACTCTTTTAGGACAGAGTTAAATAGATTTGAGTCTTAAAGACTACATCTCAAATAACTTCTTATTGCTTCCAAAAGTTTTAGAAAGTTTAGCCTAAGACGACAGGTTTATCGTCTTCCACGTCGACAAATCTTGTAATTACTCCTTTCTGGATCGAATACAAGATTCTACTTCAACGATACCATGACCTTCTAATTAAATCAAACAAAAACATTGAAGTCAGACATATGGATGTAGGCCTGTTGATAGTGCGGTTTAACTAGAATAATATTATCTAACTATATTGATGTAACATTTTAAAGCTAAACAAGCTCAATTTTAAAGAGGAATCTCATGATTTTGATGTACGGTGGCAAGGAATCCTGTAATCCATCACTCCAAATCTGAATCCTCTTTTGATTTCCTCACCATAGCTATGCTACAGTTTATCCAATGCATGTGGAATTGTGAGGCATAAGTATCCATGAATATTTTCACTGTAATAAAGACATGAAATCTCAGTGCCTTTATTCTAAAACCAAGTATTCATTGGTAGACCACTGCAACAAATAAATCTGATTATTGGATTTCTAAGACATCACCAAATAGTACAAATTCATAAACGCAAAATTGAAAAGAAGAATGAATCTTATCGCAAATTATTTTCGTTTACAGAAAGAGTTATAAATGCATTTTTTCCCCTTACAGCACGTATAAATTTAAAAAGGGAATGTTAATCTGACAAACAGCCAAAAATTGTTTTTGATGTTTTCCAGTAATACACTTATAGCATTCTCTGCGTTGTGGTTAACCTCAATTAAGGGATTCTTAATCTGAAAAAATCATTGAGCATGTCAATGTAGTCCCACCTCATACCCTTGTCAGATTATCGGTTCTTTTATCTCGGTTCTTTTATCTTGTCAGATTATCTAGGTCATTCATTTTCAAAAGGTCATTGATTATCAAAGAAAAAGGCCATTAATTACCAAGCACTAGTAGAATCTAACACACTTCTGGCGGAACGAATTACTATCGTTACTGCTACGAACTACGAAAAATGAGTTGTTTTCGGCAATCTTGGCAGAGTGCTTGTGTGGCATGAACCACGTCACATGATGAAATGTTAAACATTTTATTCGATTCTTGTAAAGGTGAATGTTCAAGAATAGCAAATATAAAGAACAGTGTTAGAAATACAAAGAGTGCCAATCGGACAAAAGCTAAAAGTTTGATGCTTTGAAAAAAGTATTCTCGGCAGTGATTTTTTAAATATTGATTTATTGATAGAATTGGTTCTTTTGATTATAGTTTCATTCTGAAATTTAATAACTACTACCAATAGGCGCCTTCAATCATGTAATAAAAAAAAAACTTTTGATCTCGGATAAATCAATAGAAATTTCCACACGAACTGAACGTTTTTGATTCCTCATGAATTTAAGCAGAAAACCAAATACATTACATTTTAAACAACACTCAAATAAAATTAAAACTCTATTCTTTAGAAGAAATTTCAGAAGCCAAAAATAAAATTATCTTTAAAAAATGTAAATAATTCATTAAAAACAATTATAATAAAAGTAATATTATGCTAAATTATTTTTATTTTAACTATCTTTTTCAATTTTAGCTTTTAACTTATAATTGATTATTATGAATAGTACGGTATCTCGAAATCAATTATTATCTAAAAATCATTACGATCTTTCGCCACATGAAACAAACTTAAAACAGTGTCATGTTAGTCAAAATGACGTAAGGAAATAAAGTTTTAAAATGGGCCGGGATAGTCTGGTTGGAGGGCATTGGACTCGCACCCCTTAGGTTGCGAATTCGAACCTCGCCAGTAGAAAATCATCCGTGGGTGCTACAATTGGCGCACGTAAAAGTATGACGTGGTCACACCGTCCTCCATGGCAAGAGTAATACCTCTGGGGGTACTGTTTCAGAGGTGATCGTTCTCTGATTCAGGTCTAAGTTACGATCTGTGAATGAAATGCACGATTGAAGTCCGCCCCGTAAAAAGGGTTGTGACGCGTGAGTAGCTAAGCCACAACAAATTTTAAAATATCAGGAAGTGAATGAGAAAATTTTACAAACATGGCATAAATTAGTCAAATTAAACTAATATTTAGTAATAAATTTATAAATATCCCGTTTCCTTAATTTATTAAGAAGATGAAATGCTTTTGCTTTTATTGTTTTCTACTATTTAAACTTTAATTTGTAATTCATTATCGTAAACTGTACGAAATCTCATAAATAATTTTGTTCTGAAACTCAACACTATTTGATATATTTCACATGAATTCAAATTTAATTAAAATTAATCGATTAACTGATATTTGAATTCCAAAAACATTAAAGTTGTGTATCATTTTGGAGATAGCGAATTAGAAGGTAATTGAAAAATTGATTATAAAATTCCATATAAATAATCATGAATATATTCAATGTAAACAATCATGGGGAAATAAATATTAATAAATACTATTTATTAACCTTTATATTATTTATATAATCTCATAATTTCACAATTTTAAATGATATTAAAAAGCTAATTCTCAATCTATTTTTATATTGATTTAAATGATATATTACATCTATATGCTACGAAGGCGCATGATGTAAGATTTAATTAGTACAAATATTTTTCGATATCTATGCATCATGAAACATTTGTAATCATACACAGTTGCCATTATTCTGCATTACATTTGTTTTAATTATGTTGTCTAATTATGTTAGATAACGAATTTTCCCGTTGATATCTCTTTTAGTAAATGAGTATTTCTAAGATATTCAAAATACATTGCGTGCTTTCATAATTTCTAAGGAATAGATTCTGTTACTTTTTCAATAACTATCCCGTCGCAATTGCTGTAACCAGTATATTAGATTAAGATAAGAATGTGCGTGAAACGATAACTAATAAAATTAACCGACATCGAAATAAGCTAATCGGAAAATGATAATAATTAAGATCAAAATAATGCGTTCTATTAGAATAATTTAATTTTCGTTTTATTAAATTAGCTTTGTGCCATATATTCAGGTTTTTATCACAAATTCCAATTGTTACTGAAGTCATTAGCATTTTGATATCACTTGTAGTTAAGAATTGAGCCGAAATAATTCACTGAGTGCTTTGATTTTAGGTAAAAGCATGAAATAAAAACGTGTGCATATTAAATATTTTCGTTCTATCTATACTGAAATACTGCGGAGGCGGCTAGCACGTAGGCGTAACGAAACTATAGCACTCTCAGCTATTTTTAGAATACAAAAATATTTGCTAAATCGTTTAATTTTACATACGCTTCTTAAAGTTATCCACTATCCAACTGCATTATTTTTTAAAGCTTTTAACATTTAGAAGGGAAAAAGTGAAGAAAAAGGTTCCCGTAGAAAAAAAAAATTCTTCATGAAAGGAGAACTTTGAAAAAATATATCGACTTCTTCTCTACTTACGGAACATTCGTTCACTTCACAGTTTATGAAGGAATGAAGATATAGTTAATAGCAATCGTGATTTCTTACCACTGCTCATGCGCAGAAATAAAATGCATACTGGGTCTTCACAATTAGTAAAGAGAAGAAAGTGTTTTGAAAGTGGTTGAAAGTGCTTTTAACAATATAGAGCCTTCTTTATATATATACAAAGTGTTAACGAATTCGACTGCAAATTCAGGGAAGTGATAGTAGGCATCAAGCGGATAAAAAAAATCTCTATACAACATGGGGTTCCAAACTACGTTTAGTAAATGAAAATCGCTAAAATATAGGGTGCTCGGGAATTCTTGAAAAGCGTAAAAATTAATAAAAAAATAACAAATGACGTTTCAACAATGAATTATTTTTAAGTAAAAGCACATTCTTAAAATGATTTTTCATGTAGGTAACATGACGATTTGATGATTCATGGGTCCGTTAATTCAAGAAAACGAAAAAGTAGTTTGGAACCCTTTTCTGCAAAAATATTAAAACTTGGAGAGAAATAAAAGCATGGTAATATAAGGAATTTTATACTCTTTAATTTGATGTCAGCATATAGTGTGAAAACTGAGGAGTGTTTCACTATACAAGAAAAACTAAAATAGGCACAGAAAACATCGCGGCAACATCGGTACCGATGTTTGCAGAGGGTTTTGTCAAATTCGAAAAATAAATTTAGAGAGTTGATAGTAAGGATTAAGGAGACGAAAAATTACCATAAAACATAAGGTCACAGGTGATATTTATTCGGTGAAAATCGGAAAAAGAAATCAATGAGCGAGAGAGCGGTCCTATGAATGCGAGGATTAGGAACAAGATAGTCGAGAAGAAGCCTTCGGATATGTAAGTTTTCCAAGCGTTCGAGAAAAGTTATCTAACATACATGCATATCTGTATATTTGTTTTAATTTTATAGTTTCATGATTCTTTTTTATATTATCATTATTAAACCCTGGTTTAAGAACTAAAGTGATATTCAGATAGTATCCAAATATCAATTTAAATTATCAGTAACCTCGTGGAATGTAGCCAGGTAATGAGTATTCATACTTGAAAAGGAAGAAAATGGTTACGGGCTCTGTTTTTTTTTTTTTTTTTTTAGCCAGATGTGCTTAAAAATTGTTTTAAAATTTTGTTTGATAAGTGGGTTTGTTTCAATTTTTTATTTTTGAGAAATGTAAAAATGCGCAACATTGAAACCGTCTACTCGTTGCGGTTGTAGTGGTTGTTGAATGTTTTTCACAAAAGAAATGCAGATATTCGCCAATTTTCTCTGGCCCCTTTCGATAAAGACATCCTATCCCTCCAGGTTGAAGCTAAGTCATACTTCTATCCGAGCAACTAATAAGATGCTTTGAGTCCCTTTCATTTACAAATCAACCAAACTTGTCTCCACAAAACTTTCTGGCATACTCTCTAATAAATGTTTTATTCATGACAGCGTCTTGCATGGCATTAGTGTACAATAGTTACGCAATATTAACCATTGACGTAAATGTAGTATTTTTACTGATTCTATCCTGTGACCCTTGGCGAGTTTATTGGCGAATAATCCTGGCATGCGGCTCATAATAAGTGGAATTCATATATAGCAATGTTTTTTTTCAACCGATTGTAACAAAAATTTGACACAAACCATTATTTGTAATCACAAAATCCTATACCAAATTTGATATATTTAAGTCATCGTTTTGTTTTTGAATTACCATGCACAGATATTTCTGCAAGTAGACTGAAGGACGGTCAACTCATTGAATTTGGCACAAAATTGGATAAGTGTCTGCATTGTAGATGTTAAATTGTCTACCTTCCCCTGAACGGATTTTTTTTCAAAATCTACAGAAATCTTCAAATTTGGTATAAAGACCGTATACTAAATTTCAACCGCGTAGCTCAGTGCTCTTTCGAATTATCTTTGTCACAAACAGACAGATGGACGTTTTCGAAAAATGTGTTTTTCAAACTCAGTTATATTTAGAACGTAAAGATTCGTCAAAATCTTGAGTTCGAATTTTTTGATGATTACTGTAATTTCTCTATAGGAGACAGTGAAAATATATAATTCTACATTATCAAGTATCTTTAATCCATGGACTAAGCTGGAAAAAATAGACCAAATAGGATAAAAATCATAATAATAAATATAAAAATTAGATTGCTCTTTAACTCAATCAATCCTATTTCTCTTTTTTTATTTGGCTTTGTAAGTGCTCAAAATATATTTAACACATTCCATTTCTTACAACAAAAACTTTTCTATTACCTTAGTATCCAGAGCTCTTGTAAGGGTACCTTCTTTGGTTTCTATTGATCGAAGAAACCTCACTTGAAATTCCACACAAACGGACGAATAATTCAATCGCCATTAATTGCTTTACGGTTGACAAGTTAATTGCTCGAGTGATATTATTAGATCAGAGATAACATTCTTCCCGTGACAATCCGCTGTTGTGTTTGAAAGTAATACAAAAACAAAAGAAATTTATTTGTTCCCAGCTATAACGTGAGATAAATTGGAAATACTTGTAGCTTAGTTTTAGTCACCATGACTTTTTTTATGCGTCAGTATGAGTTTTGTTAGGGAACGAAAGTTGGTAACATTTATAAAAATGAGTGTCAGTGAATAATAGCAAATGAAATTTTAGTCTTTAATCAGAATAATCTTAGCCTGATAATATTCCAGGCCTACATTGAAAGGGCATATTTGACAGAAAATTGTATCTGAAAATCTGCTCTTTTAGATTCACAAAACCTTTTTTATTTTATTTCTGGTATAATTAGAAATGAAATGAATAGAAATTTCTGGCTAATAATAGAACTTCAACAAATATTATAAATAAACATTTGTCCTTCTTTTTTTATTTATATTATTTAAAATTGTTGTTTTATTCTGTTCCTTTCCCTTTATAATTCAACGGGTATTTTCCCCTTGTTTTAAATATAAATTTTCCTTGCTTTTGAAAGAACCACCGCAAATTTAGACAATTCTGAATTTATATTTTGTAAAATCAAAATATTCGCACCAAGATTATTCATTCGTAAATATTTTTCACCGAGGTATGCAATTGATACGCAACTACTATTTATCTTTACTATACTCCGGAACATAAAGCTCTCATTTGAGATAGTAGTAATCTGAACAGTCGTAACATCCCTTGCCCAAGAACAACAATTTTAAGCGAAGGCAGTGATAATACCTTTAATAGAGGATATGCAAGAAAGTTTCCATGAAACCACTTTCGCTAGTTTAGTTAATCGTGTTTGGAATACAAACCGACGTACAATCTATCTGTCAATGGATTAAGTACAGCTCTGATACTGATTTCAAAATAACTCAGGTTTGTAAAAATCTTTTTTTAAATGGTATATATGAAAGCTACTTGTACATAATTCCCGTGTACGTTTTTTCCAAATACATTTAATTTCTTAGCTTTTCGCATCATTAAAAAAAATTTGAATATGCTTACAAATGAATTTAAAATCTCGACTTATACAAATTCAACTCATGTATAATTCGCAACTTAACCCAATTTCATAATTTTAAAGTATTTTTACATTGTAATAACAATTATAATCTCTATCAATCGTCTCAAATATATAATACAAATAAAATCGATACAAATAAAATAATAAATTTAATCGAAACTAAATTTCAGATGGATTCAAATTACTTCCAAAGACACTGATTATTTGATTTAGTTAAAGAATAGAGACTTCACAAATTTCCACAAACACAGGATAGCACTTCAACAAATTTCTCTTGTAATAAGAACTGATTTTCTAAAGTCCAACATATTTCCCAGACAAAATGAACTTAAGAAAACATACTACAATTTCATCCCATGCTATTTCCCATCGACATCCCCAGACGAAGAAGAGATTTATTACTTCTTCGTCTGTGTCTGTTATAGAAGCTAATGAAATTCCTGTTTGTGAAAAGTTCTCTCGGAAAACTCTTTTCCGAGATACTTCGATGGTGGCCATTAATTCCTGTTAATGGCTGTCGCGTGACCGACTTTCGTTACTCAGATGAGAAAAGAAATTTGTGCAACAATTGCAGCGACATCTCCGCTTCAAATCAAATACTCAGCAGTGATTGCATCCATTCTGGATGCTTGTGGCGAGACGAGATAAATAATGGTTTTTACCTAATCCGAAAACCAGCAAGGCTCCTGGCTCAAGTTTTGCAATAAATTTAAAGCGCCAGAAAAGTAATTAAAGTCTTTCGGTTCAACTGTTTAGTGTTTTGAGATGAATCTGAATTGTAATAAATTTGCATTTAACAGAATAAATAAGTTTTTATTTATGAAGTTTTTTTAATAGAAAGCTTCTAGTCCGACTGCTGTGAAATTATAGGGGTATTTAAATAAAAGAAAAAGCAAATTGATTGTATTAAAAATGATTCATAGATAAAAAAAATGTTCCTGAATTATTTGTACCATTCAAATGATATCAGGTTCTAATATGTCCTAAAAATTTTGATTAATAAAATAATATGCATTCAATATTTTGATGAATGATGTAAAGACCCTTCAATGTTTGATAGTTTCATTATTATTTTTATCTTTGCACTTTCCCACTCATAACACTAAATAGCCGTCTGTAGCAATCACTTCGTTTGTCCAGGATATTGGCTTTTTTGACTGTTACATTATAACAAAGGAATACAGATATTAGTCAGGCTTCGAACAAAAAAAAAAGCTGAATTTAGTAAAATTCAGAATTGTGTTAAATGCAAATACCGAGAAATAAAATAATTATGAATAACCAAACAAATCTATGGGGAGTGGTCTCTCCGAAACCTTCTCGCATATTCTACAATATAGATATTATCTCCCTTCCATCGCATAATATTGTGAGAAGCACTTTGCATAGCTTTGACAAAGAATAGTTATGAAATATAGATCTTCGGCGAGAATCTAGCATTTGTACTGATCGTATTTCGAAAATATGCATTCTAGAAGCCTTTTTGCCTATAGATTCACGCCGAAATTTTATACGACACTACAGTTGTAATCGCAAAATAGCTCACAGAATTTCATTGATTTACCTCGCTGCGTTTATGAGTTTTTGCGTTTACATCCATTCAAAAGTATAGACCAACAGTCGAACAACCATTTAACAGAAATGCCTACAATTTGACAAATATCAATATTTTATATGCTAAGCCTATGTAGGAAATTTTATGTACGTCCTTGTAATCCTTGAGATATGTAGTTATCGTTTTCATGTGTAGCGAATATAAGATAGACATACATATTGTCAAGGGATTTTCTATAAAATTTGATAAAGGACCACACATTTGGTCATAATTCTATTTACCAAATTTCTTTTTTCTACCTCAAAGTGATTTTTGCCGTAATTTCGTGTGCCAAATTTCAGCCATATAGTTAAAAACGTTTTTTATTCATCGTGTTCATACACAGATAGACAGAGATTTAGAACGTGGAGGAAGCTCCAGTTATAATTGTTTTGGATTATAATACTTCCGCTTTGTTTCGTATACGAGAAAATAAAAACAAATAAAGTTATGGAAAAAATGCTTATGATTTTCAAAGTGTAGTAGAATTATTATATTAAAAGAAAACTAATTGATCTCAAAAATTATTAAATTCTATTCCGAAAGCATGGAATGCGTCACGCCTCGGAATATAAAATTCAAAATTTCACTGATAAGATTGATAAATGTGAACTTAATGGAAGCATTTTAGTACAAATCATTGCGCCTGCAAATTTAAAAAATGCGTAATTTACGAAATAAAAAGAGAAGTGAAATTCCTACAGCTGAGTTCATGTAAAAAAAAGCAAATATTTGCCTAATAATTTGCAAAAGGACACGACTGAAACGTTGAAGGAACATTTAAATTAGAAAGAATTTCATCGTCATTATAAAAACACGATTGCAGATTTTGTATAAATACCAGAATATTATTGAAAAGTTGTTGCTTCTAATGGCTCTTGTCTAGACAAGCCCACTGACTTTAAGAAGTAAATTGTGGTTTAAGCCAAGGAAGGATAAGTCTTGTGTTTTTTTACTGTAGCGCCATCCAAGGCCAGGAGAACGATTTAGCTGCACACACGTCACAGCCCTTTTTACGGGGTGGACTTCATTCAAGCATTTTCAGTCACTCATCCATAGATCGTAATTTAGACCTGAATCAGAGAACGATTATCCCTGATCCAGTACCCCCAATGGTATTACTCTCGACATGAAGGACTTTGTGACCACGACAGATTTACATGCGCACCAACCACCACACACGCGGAGAGTCTTATAGAAGGCGGGGTTCGAACTCGCAACCCAAAAGAAGTGAATACAGCGCCCTAACAACCAGGCTATACCGGCCCTTGTAGAGAAGTTCGTATAATATATCGCAAAAATAAGATTGCTCACAGGATTCGTATTTCAGGGATATATATTCAGAGCTTTAACACAATTTATTACTTTGTAGTATACGAAATGCACAAAATGAAAGTATTTTAATGTCAAAAAAAAAAAAGAATTCGAATTCGAAATTTTGATGCATCTTCGTGTTTCGGACTTCTCGGAGTTCGAAAAACAGAGTTTTGATATTACTTATATCTCTCTGTTGGCTTGTCTGTCTGTTTATAAAATTACTGTCAAATACTTCGAGCTTGACGAATGAAATTTGGCACATGAAATTATTACGAAACTTCTATATTTTTATCAAATTTTGATGGAAATCTGTTTATAGGAAATCTGATTAGCTTCTGGCTGTAAAATTACAAGTGAATTCAATAACTTTAAAACTCAAAAGATGTAGATAAAATTTGGTATACAGGTTTAGCATCTAAAATATTTTTGCCGAATTTTGAACCAAATCTGTGAAAGAGACAGTTATCTGTCAGTCTACACTGTCGCCTTTAAATGCAATAACTCATAAACGGAATGATTTAAACAGATGGAATTCGTTATGCTATTTTGTGGCGACAACTAAAGCTCTGTGTCAAATTTTGGTTTCAATTAGTCAGCAAAAAGACATTCAAAATACATGTTATTTTAATAGAATCAATAAAAATGTTAGATTCGCATCAAAGATCTATATTTCGTAACTATTATTAGTTAACGCCATGCAGATATTTCCGGCCTTTATAAAGCCAACCATGAACTTTATGTTGAAAATAATCTTTATAGGTCGTTGAGTTTCTGAAAGATCCTACTCGCATGCACATGAACTGAAGGACAGACTTCTCGTAAACATATTTTATTCAAAAATTCTCTTGCGATCTACAATTATGATGCAAAGACCTTATAGCAAATTACATTAATCTAGCATGTTATGTTTTAGAGTTATTTTCACAGAGGACTGTATGAAATGAGGAAATTCATTAAACTTGCCAGGTCATGTTTTAGGTAAAATCCTTATAGGAAGATTACAATTGCAATGACTCTCCTGACACGATTTCAGAAAATTTTCAGCAGATCTACCCCGATCAGGATCCCCAGAACTCAAAACCACCCTACGTTCAAAAGTGGGCGGAATTGGTGAGGGATTGAATTCCTTCCATAATTTTATTAGGGTGTCCCATAAGTTTCTTTCCTATTTCTAATATGAAATGAATACACAATATTTACTGTTTAATATATTATTTACTTTGTTGTATCAGAACCCTTTTGCTCTACTACCTTCTTCCATTTCTCAGGAAGCCTCATTACGCCTTCTTTCCCAAATTGTTGTGTTGTTATTTCGCTGATGGATTTAAAGCGCTGATCGAGAAGAGAATTTTTTAAGGACAGAAAGAAGTAATAATCAGATGGAGCGAGATCTGAAGAGTATGCAGGATGCGGTAAAACATCCCAATCAAACTGTAAGAGCTTTTTTCTTATGACTAATATAATATGTGATCTCGCGTTGTCGTGATGAAAAACATAGCCTCGTCGGTTCATTAATTCTAGCTTTTTTTTGTATGGCAGTTTTAAATTGATCTATTTGATGTCAATATTTTGAATTTCGCCTTTCGTAGAATTTATTGTTTCATCTTGAGGAAGAAGGGCGCAGAAAATTACGCGTTTGTAATCTCGCCAAATGGACAAAAGAACTTTTTGGGGATGTATTCACGGCATGGATTGTAGTAGAGCTCTGGTACGACTGAAACTGATGACATAGACGGCTAATAGATAAACCTGCATGTCTGCTCAAGCAGAGCCAGATAAGGCCACTCATAACGCGATGAGAAAGACATCCTAATATGTTGGAAAAGGAGGAGGAGACCTTAATCTAAGAGTATTCTAGAAAGTTTCGGGTAGAGGATTTTCGATGGTTTGAATTAAGGCATTCTTTCGCATAGAAATCAAAAACATAAAGTTCGCTTCTTATCTCATTGATAATCAATGGAATAAAATGTTCGAAAACTCGGCAAGCACGTGTTTTAATACAGAGAACAAACATTTCATACAGTTAATAAATACGCAAAACTTCAAAACTGCAAAATCTTTTCAGACGCAATCGGAATTCCAGCCTCTCTAGACGTTCCCACGAGAGTATTCTATTATTCTGGGAAACGGAAGGCTCAATCTCTTTTATTTATCGCTCCAGAAATTCGGGAAAATGCTTTAAGAAATTGAAAACGATGCTTTTTGAAAGTAAGATTTTTCTTGAAATTCATCCGTTTCTACAGAAAGAAAGAATCAAAAATAACTGCTGAAAAAATATAAAAAGGTTTGAATAAAAAAATAAAAAAATATCGTTTGCACAATATAATACGGAGAAGTTTTTTTTTCTGTCGTTCGCAATTTTTCAAAAGATTGCGAGATTTTTTTTTAACAGTTTCTACGTGTTTCTGATGCAGATGGGGAAGGAAACAAATTAAAAATATTTCATTTAATATCATTCTTCCGTTTTAAAAATGTTTTAAACATCCAAATTTTTAATTCAACACGGATCAAATAGTTCTTTTCCTTCTGAAAATGTTTCAGTAATTGTTTCTTGGATATAATGTGGATAAGATGTGAAAAATATAGACAGAAAATTTAAATATGACATTGTAGATTCAAATGTGTTCAAATTATTTTTTTTTATTTTATTTTTTTTAATTTTGAAGAAAATGGTATTCTAATATTTTCGAGATATCTATCCAGGAAATTAAAATGTGTTCTATTTTGACTTCCTTTTTCGTCTTGTGAACTCTTGATATTAAGGTTCCAGCTTCGATCTAAGTTTCCAGATTATTCAATGGTATGATTGATTACAAAAATAGTGTAGATTTAAGAATCGTTTTCATTATCTAACCTTCAACAAAAAATATAAATTCTGCCCCTAAAAAAACTCTCGAGGTGCTTCAGAAACTGAAATGTTAATACAGAATGAGGTAGGCAAAACAAATTTCTCGAACTAGCGCATGACCTACCTTGGAGAAAATGACAAATATTCAAATGAGGAATCTTGTTCCATCTACTTAGCAAAAAAGTTTAAAAAAACGTTAAACAATATTGCTACGATATCTTCAAAATATTGTACGGAATTCAGAATGTTAAACAATATCTTGAAAATATCATATAATATATCGCACTAATAGGGACTATTCTCTGCATTTTCATTCAGTGAGGGCATTTTGATATTCAGTAGTTTAATCTGGCCTATTACTTTCTTGTATATAAATAAAAAAAAAAGAAAAAGCTTTGGAATCCTCAAAAAATTCGATCTCGGGCTGTTGACGAATTTCCATGTTTCAAACCTCCCTAAAATCGAAAACACATTTTTGGAATTACATTTGTCTGTCTCTGAAAACGATAACTCAAAACTAATTTGAAGTGACGGCATGTAGACTTCATGCCATATTTAAATTAGACGTAGATGTAGATTTCAGTCAAATTTTGAATGAAATCTAATCCAGAAAAAAGTTTTGAAATTTTCCCAATCCTTCTGTCTATCTCTAAATGCGAAAACAGAAGAACACTTGAGAAAGATAGATGAAATTCGGTATGTAGACCTTACACCAAATTCGTAACTTCGTGTCAAATTTTGAACGAAATATATTCAAAGGAAATCTTCCTGCCCATCTGCCCGAATATATGTGAACACTACAATTACTACAAGAGCTGGGTAAATAAGACTTGGTAGAATGGTTTATTATCTATAAAGTAGAACCGCAGCACATTTTGAACTAATTCTATCAAAGCATTGACCATCTGTCAGTTTATGTAAGTACAATAATTCAAAGCGCAATGATTTAAACAAATGAAATTTGGTCTGTGATCTTGTGACTTCAATATTAATAATATGTAGAATTTTTATCTGAATCGGTCGGGTAAAAAATCTTCCCAAATACAAATTTGATAGTCATGTACATGTGTATAAACCGCAAGCCAGGATTAATCATCAAGGAATTCATAATAATACAGAAAAAATGCTATGATCACTCCAAAGCTTTATATTTCTAACTATTGTTTGCCTATGCAATTTATTCAAGGCCTTATTCAAAGTCTATAGTTTTATGCCCGGGAGGGGGTGATAACTTTATTAGAAAGTATGCGAGAAATTTTTGTAAAAAACCACTCTCGTAAAATTTTGCTTCCGTTTATTTTGTGAAGAGTAGCAACTCTATAACCGCATTTTAAAATGAGTTTTGTTGCCAAGTCAAAAATCTATAGAAATGATGCTGTTGCTTCCGCCTAAACCGGTATAAATGAATGATCTTCATTCTGAAAGCTTCATAATTTCAAAAAAAACTATCAGATAATTTACGCAAGAAAGAATGAAAAAGATTAAAGTAACTATGTTTTGCAAGAATTATTGGAGTAACTATGTTAATCATATGGCTTTGTTCGAAAAATTTAGCGGAAGTTCTGTGCATAAAAGGAAATGGATGCATTTGGAGGATGTGATTAAATGCAATTTATTATGACCATCATTAAATGCAATGTATTATGATCATCATAAAATGCTATCTAAGAATTAATATTTGAACGTCAATAAACCCAATCTGCTGAATTTCAATGTATAAAGAAAAATGAGCAAAATGAGGACGATGTGTTTTTCAATACATGAACATTATTAAACACAATATAATTAAAGAAAATTCCTTTTTTCAAGAAGATTATAAAATATTTATCGGGAATAAATATTTAATAAGAATCTGCTTTTCAATAGATTAATAAAGATCAGAACGTTGATTTGTTTGTTTGATGTCTTTGATTTGAACGTTAATTTGTTTGTTTGATAAATCATGATTTTACATTGTTCCAACACCAGAAATTCGAAAGAAGTATATTTTATTCTTCCCATATTTATTTATCAGGTGTTTTAGAAGAAATAATTTTGTCGACCATTTTTAATTTTTATTAATATATCAAATTTCGCATTTAAATTTTTCCTATTTTTTTAATTAATGTACATTGATAGTTACATGCCAATTGTATATTTAGTTTTTTACGAGAAACTAATTTATGAAAAAAACTTTCAGTTAATTTTACCTATAATCTCATTCCAATCAGCTAAAAAAAATATAACATTAATATTTTTTTAATAAAATCGTCCAAAGGGACCAAGTTCATTTTCGTAGGCATATGCACAATTCCGTTTACTGACTGCAAAAATTTAAAAGACGATATTTGCAAGTATCTGTTAACGTGCAGATCAAAATTCAGTTTGAATCAAAAAATTATGTGTTTTTCTTCTGTACGTTTCGTTTCTCATCTATATAAGAAAATTATAAGTACATTTCGGATCATTGCAAATATTTCATACTGACTGAGCAGACACACCATTCAGTAACTGCTTTCTCGTTCTTTAACAACAAGATTCTATAATGCCGACAAAGAAAAATTATATATTTACATGAATATGATTTATTAATACCAAGATCAGTCATTCAATAAAATTATTTTTGTTCTGTTCTCTTTATGATTAATTTGTTTAAATGCATATAGATAAGTAGATTAGCCATGTAATCCAATTGATACTATTTCCGCTTACACTACTACTTGTTGCCAATAGCCTAGCATTGTAACACTAAAGCTACCACGAGCGGGTCATTTGACCCGCTTCCAATGGCAATTCCAATGTATCGGTGAAATGCCGGTAGGTTTAGTGTTAAAAGTATGCCACACTTTTGAAGAATATGAACAAGTGGACGAAAGATATGTGGTCTATCTTTTTAATGTTCCTCTTAATAGAATTATTCAAAGACTGGTTTATGAATCTGTAATCGAATAATGAAAGCAGGGATTCGTATATATGCTGATTTTTCCTTATTTTTTTTAAGTGGAGGCCAGATTTTCTTGAAGGGAAAAAAGTAATCCATTCTATAGATTGGTGCTAAGTCAATATCGATCTTATTTGCTATCTAGGAGTTACGAGGTCGCTTTGAACAGTAGAAGATGTCACACCTCACTCTCTTTTATCATGTCTCTGATTTTATAAGTTCACTTTGACCACTCGAATATGTTGCGTTTTCTATCTTTTTATGCTATACTTTCTATCATAATCTATATTGCTCCAATATCACTTCGAACAATAGATAGTATCGCACTTCCCTTTCATTATGAGCCCTTAGCCCATGGATTTGGAAGCTATATTATAATTAATCATATGCATACAATCAATGCATCAGAGGATTTTTACCTTTCTGGTATAACAGTTGTAACACAAAAATTTAAGATTATATTAAATGATTATTAATTTGTTGTCATAATTCTTTCATTTCATTCCGAAGATCATTTAAAGATCCCGATTACATTAGATAATATTCCCTTATAAAATCTGCCTCTACAGATAAAATCTATGCATATATCTACATGTCATTGTTTAGTTTACTTATATCAAACTCATTTTAAAGCATTTTAGGATGAATCTGATTATTTCGAATCATTGGAAGATAATAAAGACCAATGAGGATTACAACCATGTGTTCAAAACTTGAACCCACATCCACTATGAGGCGATTAACTGACACCCTATCTAGTATGCTCTCAATGACGGATTTAGTTAGTTAACTGTCAAAGTTAGCTAGCTACCTATGACGGTTGAGAGGGAGTCGCAAGTAGGTCGATTAAAAAAAACTTGCATTTCAATTTGTCAAATAAATAAGTCCGTAAAAATACAAATTTTATGAATAATAAAGTATTCAAACTTAATAATATCGATTCGTCAGATATATTGTCTCATTACGTTCAATTATTGAAAGAATACAATAAACATCAATCTCTGTTCCAATAGTATTGAGTAAATTCTTGTGTGTTCCAGGTAGTCTTGAATGATAATAGATAAATAAACATCATTAAAATAGAAAACAAATCATTAGCACGTTAAAAATGTATCTAAATGTAAAACTAAAACTAAACCGAACTATTTGTTAAACCAAGGGTTAACAATGTGCACTGTGTAGGATCCTCAAAATAAATCCGTCAATGTACGCTCTAATTGCACACATATTTTTATGAAATTGAGATTTTGATGTGGAACTCTCTAATCCTTTAACATTAGGTCATCATGCCAATGGCCACACAAAAAGGAAGCAAGACGGTAGAAAGGAACTACAGATACGATATTACCACTTATAAAAAGAAAAGAGCCGGGTACTGTCCACTTTCAGATACAACCACACGATTATTTCTCTTTCTACATACGCAAATATAGTCTTACTCCTAGATAAAGGGAAACGGCGAGCTACCATCGACTTTTTGTGATATACTATGGAGTAATTCTTCACCTCTTAATATACACAGACATGATCTTACAACTTCAGAAAAGTAGGGAGCACGTTCTAGTTTACTTCCTAATACAAAAATTGCCATATTTCAATATCTTTTAACGTACAATATCTTATCAATTTTGATTTGTATTACCATTTAAAGTGAACCAAATTAAATAAAAGTGGTTCAAAACAGAGAACACAGTTATTTACAAAAAATAGAAATCTTCTAGCACAAATTTCAAGTTATCATGGGAGAATATTATTTTTTCATTAAATCACGCGACAGAAAAACCAGATCATGCTCTCACTTGACTCATATTTCACAATCAGCAGCATTTAGAAGAGCTGTGGTTTTTGACCATCTCAAAATCAAACGAGTTCTAAAACATTTTCCCCCAGGCCAAAATTTTTTTCGAGAAAACCATTTTAAACTGGTTTGAAACAATCACGTGACTATCAGATTATGCAAGGATAGATATTTAGAAAACGATGGGGATTTTTTTTTTTTTTCATCTCAAAATCGTTCGAGCTCCAAAACTTTATTTGCCAGCTAGAAAAATTGAAAATTAAATATATATATTATATTATATAATTTTCTGTACCCTCCCACGCTGTTTCGCTTTTATTCTCATTTTCTTCTATATGCTTTTTTGGGAGAAAACTTCTTACGACTATGCCCTTTATTGGCCAGACAGGAGAGTCGGATACGTGGAGGACATTCGCGCCAAGTTGTAACTCTTTGTTAGCGGTAATTCACCAAATGTGACAAACCTCTTTACCATTTTCTAATAACCCTAAAAGCGAAAAAAATTGATACCTGACAAGCGATAAATAGCCAATTTTCTGCCAGTGCAGTTTGAGGCTTCAAAAACCCCAAATCAAAACAACATCATGTTCTCACATGATAATAATTGAAAAATGTTTATTCATACATTTTTTTATAATATTTAAGTGAAAGCAACTATAACCAATTCCATTATTCCTGATCAATATATCAAAAACACCTGACTTGTTTATTGCTTTTTACAAACACGCCACTGAATTTAGCAGCCATTATTTAAAAGCATCTTTGCAGATAACAAGAATTCTTTCAATTAATTTCCTATTTTCTTTTATATGACTAACAAGCCAAAACCCTTGAAAATTTTTCAAAATAAAGAAAAAAAGGTCATCAAACCTTTGCAGAATTATAAATATCATCACTCTAAAAGGGGTTTTTATTTAAAAGATCTATTTCAAAACTAAATGCTTTTACTCTTTTCAGATCTTGCAGTATATAGGTTACTTAAAGAAACATGGGGGGAAAAAAACTTTCTTTTGAAAAATTGGAAGCAACAGAAAAAAATCCAGACGTATCTTAGCCATTTCAATCAGTGTTACCGATCAATGTGATATTTAAATATTTTTCATTCAAGCCATATTATGTTCTTTTTCTTGTTGTCCCTCCTCCCCCGATTCCTTTCTTATGTAGAAAAGGATAAAGTTCCAGAAAATCTTGCTTTCAAGAAGCATTGCTACCTTTTCCCTCAGAGCATTTTATCTTTTTCTTTTCTGCAATGAATAAAAAGAGGAGAAAGGAATGCACGTTCTTCAGAATAATATTTTATTTTACAAGGAAATATCAAGATAGACAAAAATTCAGAATACTTTTGAAAGGATTTCGCAAATAACGGAAGGATTTCGGATTTGGAAAGGATTTCGCAAATAAATTATTTCTTATTCTTGATTTTTGTTTTCTATATCAGAATTTACTTATGTGAAATGTTTGATCTTTAAATTACTTATAATGATGTTTGAATAAAATTGTGACTTCATTTGGACATCATTTATATGCTTTAAAATAGGATTACTGTAACTAAACCCTGACCACCTACTCCAATCTCCCCCTCCCCCGAAGGCATACAGAAAAATCTGAATAGCCAGACTGCAGCGACAGCAATACTGGTGGGAACTACGTAGAGTTCTAAGGGCCATCACCGATCACGGTACAACTCTTCCCGTGGGAAGCACATCCTGTCATAGATAGGAGATAGCCGGACCACCACCATTTCTGTGTTGTTGCTGTTGTTTCTGGTGGCACTTGCCAGAGACAAGCTTGCAAGATCGAAGTCAGCGATTTTAAGCCGAAAGAGAGCGTCTCTTGGTTTTCAGTAGCGCCAACTAGGGCCAAGAGTATGATTTTGCTACTCACGCACCAAATTCGCTTGCACGGCCCCTTTTTACAAATTCAGGCATCTCACAGATAGAACAAATGAAGAACAACCATGCCCGAACCGTGACTCAAACCCAGGCAACCCAGATCACGGGGAAGACGCGCTTCCCCTATGCCAGGACGCCAGCTCACCATTTCTGCACCCACAAGGGTGTTGAGAACCACCATACCGGAAGCTTCTCATCCTCATTTATGAGGTGCCTAACGATGTAAAAATGTATTAAATTATAAAATAAATTTGAATAAATACATACAGCTACATTGAAAATAGCGCACCAAGAAAGGTACAATCGTGAAATTGTTCAAATAAGTGTAATAAGATCCAACGGATAAATGATACAAGTTTGGTGCCAGTACACATAATCATATATCCTGCAGTAGCATTGCAATCTGGAAGTGGGCACTATATAAACCAATGCATAGTGGAAGCTTCTTAAGCGCGATAATTATATTCGTACACGAGGAGGATTTAGGTAAATTAAGAATGCCAAATAGACTTATGAGGAAACATTTCTCCCTGTTAAACGAAATTGAGAGGAGCTTCATTATTGGCATGAAAACCGCAAGATGTCATAGATGCTCACCAGGCCGATCATTTCAAGAGTGTAATCAGAACATGTTGGGAGTAGTGGATACGAGATGGTATCACATTAGGCTTACTACTCCGGAACATCCAGGAAGACGAGGAGGCGAAAGTATTGAAGAAAAGTGAGGCAAGTACTCGTGAATCCCACAATGACTCGTTCCACTATACATGTAAATCTGCCAGTTATTTCACTAACCATTCTCAAATGTATTGAGAAAGTTAATCTACAATCTAAACTCCCTGTTTGTATAATTTCGGTTGAAATATAAGCTGCTTCATCTACAATGATGCCACGCCAGAGCGAAGAGGAATGTCATAGATTGAAAAAAAATTATTTTTAATGACAAATCTTGTTTCGTTTTGGGAGCAGATAATAACCACGTACGGTTGTGGAGGTATTCCTGGAGAACGATGCAATTACGCCCACCTTATCAAGCGACACACTACTCATACAGCAGTCATAATGGTCCGGGACCATAAAGTACGATAGCCGGGCCATTCTAATTGTTTTACTAGGGATCTTAACGAACTAGCGTTATGTTGATGACATTTGGGTTTTACATGTTTAAAGTTACAAACATATTAAGAATACAAACTTACAGATGGTCAACCACTAGACAGATTTTATTCAAACTTTGATACGCATATTCATTTTAGATGTTAAAACTGTGAATCAAGTTTTATTTAATCTAGATCTCTTCGTTTTGGAATTATCGCACAATTTTATATTTGTACAATTGGTGAGACAAGCTTTCTTTCAACTTATTTTGTTCAAAATTCCATATAATTCCACAAATTTGGTGAAAAATTCATGTACCAAATTAATCCATCTTGCTCCAAGCGTCTTTTAGTTTCAGTGCTGACATTTAGATTAACAAGGACATTTCTAAATAAAAGTGTTTTTCGGATTCAGAGAGATCTGAAACCAGGAGATTCGTCAGAATCCTGAGGTTGATTTTTCGACTATTATAATGCTTCACTCGTATTCTTTGTGCAAGAGAAAGAGAAAACACACAAAAAAATTTCGTTATAAAAATAGATTATAACTATAATGGCATCAATAGTACTGAGGTAATGGCTTTTCACTTTGTTTTTATAAAGCTGGAACTCTTAATAAAGTATAAATCTATCTATACCATATTTATCTTCCTTCCTCTAAATTATTAAGCTGAACATTTTGTTGCCGTCCCACAATTAAGCTTGTGATTCTTCAAATAAAGAATCAAATTTTAGAAACATAGCGATATTCCCTCAACTTCAAGTCCGAATAGACGTTGCTGTAAAGACCTCTCAGCAGTGTAATTAGTTAACTATCCTGCAGTGTAATTAGTTAACTATCCTAGGTGGAACAAGCATAAATATTTGCTACCTATCGTTTCCTTCCTTTTATTTCTCTTAAACAAACGAAGTGCCAACATTACACAATCGAAAATGCAGTTGTTCTATAGAATTTGGTTACTGCCATTGCTGTCACCTGAACAAAAATCATAACGAAGATAGTGGATGAAAATTAATTCATCAACATTTCTACAGCAAGTCAAGCTCTCCTGGGCGACAGCATTCAAACTTGGTCTTTAAGATGTTGCGAATAAATTAATGAGATTGCATCATATCCGAAAGCCGGCAGAGGTCATAATTCAAGATTTGTGATAAATTTTCAGTGCTTGAAAAATAAGAGAAAAGTTAAAGAAAAGTTTAATGTCTGTGATGAATCGTAAATAATAATAACAACGCAAATGTTTCCAATTTTTTCAAAGAATTATGTGCATTTAATGTTTTCCTTTCAGAAATGAAGGGACTGTGGTGGTTTAATTCTGAGGTCTTGATTTCGAGGGGCTTAGTGCTTCCCTATTCAAGAGCTGATTCCCCTAATGTTAGTCCATGAACGTAAGCCTGCTGAACATTAAATCTGATTTCAAGGCCTCCCGGCAGTTATAAAATCTGGTTAAGACATCAACATCATCTGGTCAAGATTGAAAATGGCGAGGTCCCTCCCAGAATTCCTTTATCTTCCTCGAAAAGGATATTAATAAAACTTCAAGATAAGTTTGTTATTAAGTAACCAATAGATAAGCGATTGTTTTAAGAGGAAAGAAGACAAAATGAAATTAATGAAATAAAGGAAATAATCTTTCTAGAACTGAAAACAAAGACAAAATGAAACCTGCAAAAAAAAAAAAAAGACAAATGGAAGAATGTCTGCAAATCTTTCTAGAACTGAAGACAATCTTTCTACAGAAAAAAAATGAAGTGAATGAGATAAAGGAAATAATCTTACTGGAAATAAAATAGTACAAAGTGTTCGAATGAAAAGTAATTTATTGGTTTAAAAATCGAAAATAAAACAATTTCCCCTAAATTGCTAGATAAATAAGAATAAATCATCAAAGTTGGGACATGCTGTTAGGAGCTTATGGATTTCGTATAAAATTTAAAATATGTAACTGAAGATACGGAAATTTAAATAAAATAAAGGAAAATTACAAAGGATATGTTCTTTTGTGTTTTCATATATATTTGAAGATTTATTGGAAATATTCCCTAGCTTCATAATTTTTGATAAGCATTTAGAAACAGACAATTTCAACTTATATTAGAAATTCAAAGTTGATTCAAGTTTATATCGATCTATGCAAATTATATTCCACCCATTATATTAAACACAAATTGAAATTTCTATTCACGGACCCCAAGTTATATTATAAAGCCAAATGTCGAGAAAGTGTTCTTTTTTTATTATATTAAAGAGGAAGATATGAATGAAATATAAATTTTTCTTTAATGTGAAAATAAAAATTACTTAAGAGCAAGAAAAATTGGGAAAAGAAATTTCCGTTCTTTCAACTTACGTAAACGTAGAATGTGATATTAAGTGCATTATTTTTTTTATTTAAAAATTCTTATACTCTTTCAGATATAAAAATTCTTCCAATTTCCTTTCTTTATGTAAAAAAGGATGAGTTTTCAACAAATCTTACTTTCAAGAAACGTCGGTTTCCTTTCCTCTGAGTATTTTGTGGATTTTCTTGGACAATATGGGAAAAGCACATAGCTTAACTTTAGCAGAAAAAGAGTTTGAAATACCTGAATAGGCTAAATTCTAGAATATTTCTACGATACTTTTAGATTAAAATGGAAATTTAATGTATTTATTTGAAGTTCCAAATGTATGTTTACTATATCAGATTATATTTCCATAAATTATGTCTATTTTTCCTTCCATTTAATGACTTAGACTTAAACATTGCACATTACGAAACAAAATTAATATGATCTGAATATATTAACCATAACAAAAAGATTGGCAATATTTTGCTTTTCTTAGCCCCTTCTGTTCACTAGTTAATTCGCTATTGCAAAAGAAGAACCGCATCCATCGTGTTCACGATGCAGATGTTATGTAAACACATCTGTCACATACTATCACAAAACAAAAATTTCATTATCAGTCTCATTCAATTATATCAAAGATTTTCAGTTTCATTATTGTTGTAATAACATAGTTTCTCAGTCAGACATAACATGTGTTGCCATTTAAGTTTCCTTTTAAAACAAAATGAATTCAGCATTTTTCTGGCTGATATCATTCCATGAAGATCTGAATTCTTAGGAAAATCGAAAGCAAATATTCACCACACGAAAATAATCAAAGATTATCAATTTTACTTGATAAAAAACTCCATGCTCACATTTTTACTTTCTAGTACACGCAGTATTGAGAAAGTTTAGTAATTGTCAAAAATTCGAATTCCAGATTTTGACGAATCTCCACGTTTTAGACTTCTGAGTTCGAAAAATACATTTTTACAAAATACCTGCCTTTTTGATTGTTACAAAGATAACTCAAAAACGCTTTGAGCTAGATAATTGAAATTTGGAATACAGTTTGTACACCACATTTACAGATCTCTATCGAATTTTGAGTAAATTCTGTTCAAAGGAAGTCCACCTGTCCGGTTGTTCGAATGTAAGTTAAGACAATAGTTATAAAACGAAGAACGCTAGATAAATAAAATTCAGTACACAGATTTGACATCTATAGTGTCAATTCCTATGAAATTTTGAATCAAATCCAACTACAGGTTAACGGTCTGCCGGATGTATTTTCGGAAATATACAAACGCTATAGTTCAAAAACGCAGTGACTTCAATATATCAAATTTGGTATGTGATTTTTTGTGGCTTGTTTGTGTCAAATTTTTGTTTCATTCAGTTGAGGAAAAAGTGTTTAAAACACAAATTCGATTTTTGTATATTATTAATGGCATACCAGGGAATAATTGCCAAATAACTGGAAAAGAATGATGGCATCATATATTCAGTATTAATGCTAATTTTGCGCCAAAAGTTAGTATTTCGTAATTATTGAACGCCAATACCATGTAAGAAATTTTCTGACATGACAAGTTTATCAGAGAGTATGCGAGAATGTTTTGGGGAGACCATTCATGCCAGTTCACTTTTAAAGTTCGTAAAATTTACTGCCGCATTCTAATTCATTAATATTTTACAGTATCTTTTCACATTTATCGCCATTCTGCTATTGTTTTATTATACTGATTTCAATATGATAATAATAACTATTTTTCGTTTGGTGCAGTATAATCAAAATCGCAATTCTCGCCATAAAAAAATCAAATCAAACCAATCAAGATAGTGCTTTTGATCTGTGATTTAAGAATTATTTTTCTTATGTGCGATGCAACAAACGTTCTAATTTAACTTCAATTGAAATCTCTTCAAATAATCAAAAATCATTGTATCTACAGAAGAATTATTATACAAAGGCCAGTTCGGTGATGTGGAGGGACTGCAATCGGCCATAACAAATTCTGTCCTTCAGTGGCAGCTGGGTGTTCAGCTACACACAAGAAAGTTTTAATATAGAAAATAAACATCAACAGTAACTCGGATTTATTATAACAATTCGGATAAATTTTGATGGTGATGATCTTTTAACAAATTCTGAAAAAAAAGTATTTAAATACCTAAAAGAAAATTCGGAAAAGGTTTTTGGAACACCAATTATAATAGGAACTCATTATTTAAAAAGCCATGTTACTATATGAAACATGCATTTTTATTGAAATTTAAAAATTACATTTCACCCAAATCCGGAATTGCCCAACTCACTCAAACATTTTTGAAAAAAAAATAATGCTATAGACTATCAAATTCTGAAACCTTACTTAACTGTGATGGCTTCACTTTGATCTTCCGAAAGAGCCGTTTCGATTTCGCTTGGTTTATCTTTTAAGTTCACTCGGAATTTTATAGCCTGACTTGATGAATCGTTTCCAGTATAAGTTGACTTTTTCAGAAACTATAGAAGCCCATTTAAGAAATGGAAAGAGGGGGTGAGATCTTATTTCCAGAACCATTGAAAATTTCTGATGCATTCTGTTTGATTTCAAATAGTTGGAAAATACTTTCTCGGAACATATTTTCGTAAAATGAAGACTTTTAAAACTTTCAATTCTGCTTTATTGTATAAACTAACTATTCATTTTTTTTAGAATTTATACTCACAAATGCTCCGATGATTCACTTTATAGTTGGATAAAATTTACTTTTAAATTACACAAAAAAATTTCTTATAAAGTTTTTTGCCAGTTATTTTTTTTAAAAAAATATTTTTTTTAAAGTAAGTTTTTTTAAAAAAAAATAAATCTTCTATATAAAACAATAGTCAATTCTAATATAATCATATATCAAATATATAGTCTTACGCAGTTAATTTTTCACTCATATTTATATATTTCCATAATTTAATAATAAAATTTTAACAATCCTCGTTAAAAAATAATTAAAAAAGGAATGAATAAATATTTTAACAATTTCATCCTTTTAATTAATTAATTTATGTATTAATTCATTTAACTTTAATTAATTCATTAGTTGAATGTTAATTTAATAACCATTCATATTTCAGAAAATAAAAGCAAATAAATGATATTGTTTAAAAGTAAATTAGGTAAATATTATAGTTTTGAAAGATGAAGAAATTATTTGAAAAGTTTAAAAAAAAGGTAAAAAGCATGAAATGATTCACACACAAAATAAAATTAAACTACTATCTCAGATTGCGAAAATCCTAGGATTTTATCAGAATACATAGCTTCTATTGTTACATTTTGAAACGATCCTGAACGATACATTTCGCTTTTTACTTTCCACTATTCTAAATATACATTAAAAAATCGTCAAAATCATCAATATATATATATATATATATATATATATATATATATACTATCATCATTGTTTGTAATGATGGAATTTCGCAGAACATTTCATCTTCAGTCGTTTCTTGATGTGCTAAAATTTTGTGTATCAGTATAATTCAGAGGCTTGTTTGTTATTTCTAGAACTTAATTATCATTGGTAATTGCAAATTGCATATAAATGATACTATTTGAGGAAACAGATAGCTGCATGAAATCATAATACTTAAACCAATAAATGGAGTATTTTGAACACTAAGATGTAAAAAAATAACATTAATAAAATGCTTTTTACTTTTTGTTGTTCTAATACAAAACTGTTTCTCAAAACATTTAGTTTTTATTACTTACTAACCGCCTTTAATGATGTTGCTTTTCCGGGATTAATTATTTCGAAAAATTTCAATTTTTTTTTTTTTTTTTTTTTTTTTTTTTTTTTTTTGTAACGTGATCCTAATGACTTTTAATGAATTTAATGACAGCAAAATATTTTAAACCTCAAATTTCGATAGACACATAACTCACCTTTTCTGTAAATTGTACTATGCATTTCCCGATTTTTTTCTATACTTTTGTACATCTATTTATATCACAGGAAAGAGTAGCAGTACTTAAAAATAGATACACTTCAAAAATTCTTCTTCATTACTAGATTCCGAAGATAAATCTAAATTGTAAGAATGAAAGAGATTCACACAATAAAATAAAAATGCCTTTTATTGAAACCCACAAAATGTGAAAAATAAACTGATTAACCTTCATTTTCGACAATGAAATAAAAAGTCAATATAAAAGCATCAAGAATGTAAATTATTTTAATTTCGCTTCAGTAATGAAATATGTCTTAAAATTTGTTAAAATGATTTTTAAAGATTAATTAAAAATAGAAGAAAACTTTTTTCTAAATAATACATGTAATAAAATCTCATAACTATATCATATGGTTATATCATTTATATATATAGTTACATTGCATGAAAAAATTACAAAGCTTGAAAAGGAGCGCATCTTAATGTTTTGCCAGTGGTTAGTTCTGGAAGTAAACTTAAATGATGAGTACAACAAAATTTCAAAACATTTGTTAAAAGTATGTCTTATATTAAAACAGATTCGAACAATAAGTAAAATCCTTATAATCATCAAACGGTAAAAAAAGAGCAGGATGTAAGTAATAACAATGAAATCGATTTTAATTTTGCTTCAGTAATAAAATATATAGCTGTAAAATTCACTTCAAATATTTTTTTAACTCATTTAAAAATGCAAAAAAATTAATTCGTTAAAACGATACTGCTTGATTTTTTTAAAGATTTTTAGGTGTCTAGAAGATTTAGTCTTTTCTCCAACCAACAAACAATTTAAGAAATATCTTTGAGATTTTTTATTTTAATATTTAAAGCATTTTCTTAGAACATACATGAAAAGGTAACATTCTTGGACACTATAAAGAAATATATTTGAAATGATATCACCTTTCGAAGCAAATTTCATTGAACTAACGGAAAACAAAGAAATTATATTTTCTAATTCTTTTTAATATGGATCTGACAAAAACTTGTAGGAAATATAAAGTTTTAATTCCTGTTTGCTTTTGTTTCATTTAAATGATATCGTATTAAAAATTGAAGAAATCCATAATGTAGGGCATGGACTTTCCTTTGGCTTAACAACTTACATATCATGCAGGTTGCTTCTTTCAATATATTGTATAGAAAGATAGAAAAGAATATTAAACAGCATAGAGAGAATACAAAGTTTATTTTAATATTTTACTTTTTTTTCCTTCGGTTTAAAATTCTACTTTTGAATTTTTGGCAATTTCTTTTATAATTCTTCAAATATTTCCATTTTTAAAAAATGGATATAAGACACTTCAGAAGATATCATGTGAAGTTTCAAATTTTTGAATTCTACTGAGATTAATTCTATCAAAATTTTTTGTAACTACAGGTAGTAAAAAAGTAATTAAATTCTTGAATTTAATGAATAATTTAGGGGATTTTCTCATGAATCATGTATCAATTGATACATTTTTAATAATAACATAGTATGTTTGTCCATTTGTTGGCATTACACAAGCCCGGTCAATTTCTACCAATGACATTGCTAACAAAACTGACATCAATAAATATTAGAAACAAATAAAAATCGAAACTTTTTTTAGTTTAATTTAAATTTTAATTAAAATTTCATCGAAATTTTAGCATTTCTTCACAATAATTTCCTAAAATATTATTGATAAAAACTAATTTTTATGCTTTTTTATAGTAAAAAAATGAAAATGATTGGCATAATTCTCATCACTACATTTTATTTCTGTAATAAAACTCAAACAGTCTCGTTTCTTTAGATATTTAACAGTGTAATTTTCCTTTATTGTTAAAAGTTAAGTAAAAAGTTTTATGTTTATAGTTTATCATACAGTTTACATGGGATTAAGAAGATAACATACAATAAAAAGATATAATATTATTTCACAAACGTTTTCAAAGCAACTATGGTGTCATGAGACTCAACTCAGCTAAGAATATGCAAAAAATAGTTTTTGCAATTACTATGAAATAAAAAAAAATAAAAAGGTTATCATAATTTCTAACTCTATATTTTACCTTGAGTTCGACGTCTAAATTGAAGCGCTTCCCTTTCAGATGTTTCTTCAGGGGACCAAACACATGAAAATTGTAGGCCGACATGTCCTAGCTGTAGGGAGAGTGGTTGAGCTGCTCCCACTTGAACTTGGCCAGTTCCACATGTGTGACCCTGGATGTGTGGATGTGTGGACGCGCGTTATCATAGAACAGAACCACACCCTCCGTTTAGCCCCAGTCTTTTGTTCTTGATGAACCTTCTAGTCTTCGGAGTGTCTCACAGTAGACATCGGAGTTAATGGTTCTGTGCTCGAGCAATTCAACACGCCACGTCAATTGGACGGCGCTCTTTATAAGAGCCTCTGCTCTCCCTTTCAGATGCGGACGCCCGCACATGCTCCGATCTATGCCGGAGACTCTAATCGCATCCCTAGATGTCTCGCTACGTTCTCCCATAGAGGCATAGGCAAATATGTTATTGGTTTTGTTGTTACGACGTTTCTTACCTTTTCATTTGAACACGCTTTGTATTGTTGTAATGAAAACAAACAGTCTTATTTCTTCAAATATTTAACCGTATGACTTTCTTTCATTGTTAAAGCTAAGTAAAAATATTTGTTTCAAAATTTGAGCACAAGTTTACATGCGGAATAAGAAAGTAACTAGAAATCCAATGTACAATTCGAGGATAGAATATCCTTTCACATACGCTTCCAATGAAAATAGGATTACATGTGACTCTATGATATCATGGGATATAACAATGTGCATATACGTTAGCAACTGTCATATTTTGATGCCAAAAATACATTGTTGAAGAAATCATTAAAATCAAGCTATGCATAAAAGATTTGATTGATATTAAACTCATCAAATATTCTCGGAGAACATTTTGCCATCAAAAGTTTCAAGCTCACAATGAGACACAGCAAAATAGTTACATATCATATCGTGAAATACCAAATTCTCCCAAATGAAAACCGAATGTTCGCTAAATAAATCAAAGACCGAAACTCAAATACTTGTTAAATATTTTTATTTCTCACGTGCACCGCAAATGTCAATATACAGCGTGCGTTGATGATGAATGCCGAAAAAATATGTATTTGCTACTTTTATACAATAATGTAGTTTTTAAAATCATGTTTTATTATCAAAACATATCTCACTTTTATCTGCATAAATAAGAAATTCTAGATTAAGCCCAAACTTTTTATAATAGAAAAAGGCTTTGGAACTATCAATTTGTCTGCAGATAAACATTATTCCTGAAACTTTGTCAGCAGATAAACATGAACCCGGAAACAATTAAGTCCTTCTGTTTGTCAGCAGATAAAATTTGTATATCAAACAAAAACATGCAGAAATGCATATAAGGATTTTTGAAACTAGAACTTTGAAAAAGGAAACAGATTTAACTAATAATAAAAAAGGAAACTGAGGATGTTCAGAAAAAAAATTTTACAACTATGTTTTGAAGATAAAGTGCAATATTTGGCGGCCAGTAAATATCTTTATATGAAAGCTGTAATAATTTAATTACATTTCTTAGAAACATTTACACTCGCTAAATATATATATAAATCAGTTTTCCATAGCAATAAAATATTCTACCGAACATTAATACAAACATAAAAATGAAGTAATAAGTAAAAGCTTATAATTGCTTTATAAATTATAATTATAGCACAAATGAAAACAATTAAATTTTTTTAATTGAATTATCTCACATTTTCTACTTTTAATTACATCTATATATATATATATATATATATATATATATATATATATATTTGCTCAATTTGCTGTAAAATTCGTCATTTTGATTGGATTAATCTCAAAAGAATTCGAATGGTAAGTGTTCCTACAAAACATCTAAATGAGATTTTAAGCCTGAATCTTTTTAGGAAAATGCTGCTATAAGAAATAATAAAGAAACGAACAATGCAAAGACAAATTTTAAACCAAAGGGAAAAAGGAACGTAAAATATTAAAGCCAGCAATGTATTTTCACAGTATTTTCAAATATCCCTTTCTTTCCTCATGTACAATATCTTGAAAGAAGAAACGATCTTCACATGCAAGAAACTGAGCCAAAGGGAAGGTCAAAGGATTTCTTCAATATTTCAGACGATATGGTTTTAAATGAGAAAAGGACAAACATATACGAATATTTTAGAATCTTTTTAAACTTTTGTCATCCAAAGTTCAATATTATTTCAATAATTTTATTAGAAAGCTTTGAAAAAATTATATTAAAAATTTTCCTTATGTATAAATTAGATTTTGGGTTTTCCATTGTCAATATATATAATGGTCTACCGCCATCTGTAACGCTAGGGGAAAATAAAAATATCACAGCATTTTTTTATCTTATTTTTTATTTTATATCTGCATTTTTTTTATCATTATCGAATGCGAAACCACGACTTTTGTTTTGCCATCTGGAAACTGAGACTGATTTTTAATTTGTTCGTTTGTTTAAATTGACTGATTCATCAATTTAGCAAATAAACCTAAGCACGAATAAATAGAAAAAATAAAGGATCCTGAGTTCTGCAACTTTTATTATTATATATTTTAGTTTATTTATTGTTATTATTCTTTCACTGTCTAAATTGGAGGTTATTGCTAATAATTTTTTCAGCTGTTTTTTTTTTTTTTTTTTTTGTATCTTAAACTTACCATTGCATTTTTTATTCTAAAGTATAACAAGTGTTTCAATTAAATTTTAATTATTAGCCTTCATTTGAGTATTTGAAAATGTTACAGATAGTGAAAATTCCATTACAAACTAACAAAATTTCTTTCATACATTTGTGTTAATATACATAGTATTATACATTTACATCTAAATTGTACCACAAATAACAACATTTTTAATTTCTTAAAAATTCTGACAATGCACATGAGATTTTCTACTACAACTTTCATTGGTTAATCCACGTCATCAGATTCAAGATACTATTAACATGATAACAGCCCGTCTAGACAGGCATCAAAGAAAAGGTTAAGATTTAAATTAATACTTTTTATCAAAATAATTTAAATAGTATTGAAATATAATTTTCCATTACAGAATCATGTTTCCTTTTGCGTCTTGTATTTGTAAAATATTCATGCACAGAAATTGGAACCAGGTTTTAATAAATTACAAATAAGAATTAAGAATAAAATCTCATTTACAAAAAGTTAATAGATATGTATATTTATCTCCTAAGATTATGAAAAAGAATTTTTATTAATTTATTTAATATGTCTAGACATTTTGTGTTTAATATTTAGTCCTTATAACAAATATTTCTCTATATTTTTATGTTTACATATTATAAATATTAAAAATGTATATGTTTAAAAAAATTTTTAATGGAATCTAATGGGTTTGTTTTTTTTTCCGGTATAATTTTTGTAAAAACTTCAAATCTATATAAATTTCACTTTTCACCTATAAAATGAATAACAAATTTTTAATTAAAAACATTTTATTTTTCAAAATCATAAATCTGTATTTCCTTATCTTAAATTAATTAAAATGATATTTATTTATTTAACCCTCATTGCCAGTTCCTGCTATCCAAAACTGTTATGGAGGGGAGGGCATGAAAATGTTCAAGGAGAAAAGGAGAATTCTTAAAGAATGCATGTTGCAATGCACAAAAACATGTAAACATGAATGTAATATGTTTGACATACATACCAACATTATAAGGAATTTATAAAATAGTTGTAAGCAATTTCGTTTAATATTAAAAACTAAGTTAAAATTTAATATTGAATACTATGGTGTAAAGTAATAATACTAAAAAAATTATTAATATATAAAATTTAATAAAAATAATAATTATAAAGAAAATATTAATATATCAAAATTAATAAAAGTAATAATAGTAAAGAAAATAATATATATAAAAAATAAATAAAAATAATAATAAAGGATATAATAATATACGGAAAGCAATGAAGTACATGTGAAAATAATAATGTACAAAAATGAATAAAGTTCAATTCATACAATTTGAAGTTCTACCGTTAAGTGTCTGTTAAAGACATTTTCTTTATAAGTCTTGCAATATAAAGCACGAAAGGAAAGAAATCTAACTTCAATGCATCTCTTTCATGTGTCCAAATCCTGAATTCCAAAAGAAGATGTTTAGTATCTCTTTCTTTAGCTCCACAGTTACACTTCTCATTCTTTCAAAAAAATACCTTCTTATTGAAGATGTCATGTCCAGTAAAAATCTGATTAAAGAAAAAGTCACCTTTAATCTCGTTACGTTTTCTTTATCAAAAGAATTTCTTTATATCTCTACCATTTATATAGTTACACCATCTTTTTTGCTAAATGTCCATAGCTTTTTTCTTTAAATTTGTTTTGATTTGAACTTCTCAGCCAAAACATTACATTGGCACTTACATGAAATTTTATATTTTCTAAATAAACATGTGTTATGTTACTTCAGATTAGTTCCTGCATTTACATTAAATTTATAACCAAATCTTAGTTTACTTTGTATCGGTTCTTGAAATATAAATATCGATACATTGTAAACATTAACTGCATTTCATCATGAAAGTCATGCATGTCATAATTAAATTTATAAGGAAAAATCAGTACACTATAAAGTTACCAAAAATGCTGTCGTAATTATACAATTGTTGCAAACAATCTCTTGATAAATATATTGCCTAGCATTTAAATTTCATGTAAGAAATCATTTTTCATATATTAGCCTATATTACATTGATAAGTCATTAATCATATTAATGTTTAGTTCCTTTTGCGAATGATAGAAGTTGAGAGTGTATTAATTTACAGGCAATTAAATTTAGTAGGATGTTACTAAAAATGAATTTTTGTTTCTTGTTTGTGCTGATATACGTTATAGTTAATAATAGACAAGTTTTAAAATATATATTTCCACGCCACAGATAATAATGTGATTCTATTATATTTGAAATTTGCTGCCTCTGTTCTATATTTATGTACTCTCAAATACAGAAAAACATTATTTTTATTTTTTCAGAGTTTAATTATTAGTTTATATGATAAATAAATTTTGATTCCATTATAGTGGCGCCATCTAATAATAAAATTTAGAAAAAATTATTTGAAGATATTGTAATTTTTATAATAAAGAATTATAAACTAAAGACTAATAATAGAAAGCAATTAATATAAAAGAGGTATGATAATTAGTGCACCAACGAAAGTGTGCTCATAAAATATTTTCTTTCAATTTATTCATAATAATTTTTTCTAAAATAAAATTGCATTGTAGATATATTTTTTCTTATAACTATCAATTTTTTATAAAAGATTATAAATTATTTATAAAAAACCATTGCAGGGAAAAACATTTTTATTATTTTTTTTTCATATGAAATAAAAATATCTGCAAGATTAGTCATTTTAATTTACATCTGTTACAGGGCTTTTAAACAAGGTTTCATTTTAAGACATTCTTTTTTTTTTTTAATTTTGTACAAATTTGAGCTTGTATATTGTTTTTAAGGCGTTTGTAAAATGTTAATTAGCGAATTTGTTTCGATTTTTGCTATTTATTTTTTATATGTAAGATTTAAATCGATATCACTGTTTCATTAAAAAAAAGACCAATAAATTCCTTACTATTATTCAACTAATTCGTGAAATTATTGCACAGATGATGTATTCTTCGAAGATGGCTACTGAATCAGCGACCTTGATTCCTTTTGTTCTCTCCTTGACGATAAAGCACCTGCTAAAAGCCTCGACCCATTAAGGACTCATAGATCTCCAGATCATCCGCCGGGAATCGTCGATATGATCGTTGAAGTTGTTTCAAACTGCAGAGAGCTTCCAGTTGCCATGACTGTGCTCTTTGATTCAAGAGTTCATATTTCTTCCCTCATGAGGATCGTAAGAGTGAAGTTAATAGCAACTGAGTAAAGGGACTCTTTAGATTTATTAAATCCTCATCTTTTCTCATTATTTTCTGTGGATTATATTACAAACATTAAACAATTCGATTAAGAATTTTAGGCTAATTTATAAGTTTTCAATCTTTTTTAATAAAGAAATCTTGGAAGGGGGGGTAGGAATGTATTTCTGTGTCAGTCAGAAGAGTTAAAAGTTAAAAATATAATGCTTCCGAGCTTCAATAATTTCTAAAAACTGACTGTATTTAATTACTTATGTTATAGAAAAAAAAAACATGATACATTTCCTTAGATATGAATAATTGAACAGACACTAACTCTGAAGCTTTTTTGAATTGAAAATATTAGAAGAAACTTTTCGGACATAATGTACCTTTATAAGTAAGTTATTTATAAAGGTATTATTTAACAACATATAACAATAAAATAATAAACAATAATTAAATAATTAGGACAAATAAGTTCACAAAATATACAACGTTTTAATGGCATGCGTTTTTACATCAAAAGTTAATCACCGATAATGATAAGATTTCATAGCAAAGACAAATATAGTATCAAATATAGCGAGGATTAGTAACGATTTAAAGGATTTCATGCGCATATCAATTAACAATTTGAACATTAAATTTGCGTAAGACATGGATTTCTTTTCCTATTTTGCCTAGTAGGAGAATTCCCTGCGTGCCAAATTGGTAAACAGTGGTGGGAAAGAATTCATTCACCATATTCCATGTACAAGATGTCAAAAATAAAACCAAGACAATGTCACGGTGTGCAGTAAGATTTGTATCATGTTCAATAAAACAGGTGCCAAATATAGAATCTGGAAAATATCACGGTAGACATGTAAACATGCC
>JAPMOR010089006.1:212589-275972 GCA_026543865.1 Argiope aurantia | reverse complement strand
GAGAGAGTAATAATGTCTTTGCATATTTCGTATACGAGAGAGAGTAATAATGTCTTTTTTAGTCTGGGAATTATCATGTTCGCAAGCAGAAACGAACTGTCAGACAGGTGCCAAAAATATGTGTCTCAGATTATGGAGGTCTGAAATGTGGATATTCATCAAAATCTCGAGTTTGAATTTTTTGCAATTACAATATTTTCTCTATACTTCATATAAGCGAAAGTTAAAAGTTTGAGCAACTACAGTTCCTCATTTACAATGCACGTGTTGATTTTCTATACGATTGTTCACGTATTAGCTTAGAAATTAGATAAAGTTTATTTTTCATTTAAAATATAATGCAGGAGTTTTTTTCGTCCTATTTGCTACACTTAATAATAACATACGATTTCAATTGGCGAAATAATCGTCTTTCTTAATGCCAATCTGAGAGACCTTTGGACAAAAGAAAAAGTTAAGTTAGAAGTCAAGTCACTACCTTTCAAGGCATTAACTTCAACAAGTAATTTGGTGCCTACTTCTGACTAGTTGCAAAGAAAATTGGTAACTTCCTTTATATTGACTGAGAAAGAACTGTTGGTATAAAGATTTCGCTAAGAGCGCCAAAAGGAAAATAGCTTCAGGGCCTTTTCTTTCTTAGTATATCAGTCGAAAAAAACTGGACGGAAAATATTTTTTTTTCATCTGGAAATATTTTTATTGTTACTAAGTTTAGCGATACAGTGCTATAAACTTGAGGAAGAAAGAACCGATGGTCATTACAAAATCAAGTATTGGGAACAAAATTAATACCAATACAAACATAAAAACGTAATTTTATATATATATATAATTACAAGTATTCAGACAATAGTGGAACAGATTTGCATTCTCTTCACTGAGGAATTTTGCCACCTAAGATATGACCGCCTAAGAAGAATATGATATGATATGAGGAATTTTGTCATTATATGACCATTAAAGATACGACCTATGACTATTATCACCTATGATTTAACGCTCCTTTGTAGCTCCTTATTAGTCTTGAAGTTAGAATTTTCTTTTAAGGAAAGAATATAGAGCAAACAGGATTAACCATGCACAGACAAAAGTTGAAATTTTGGCGCGCTGGCCGCCATTTCTTTGCTTGAGATTACAGCAATATTTTCGAATTATAATATACAGCATTACTTCTGAATGATAATATAATTTTCGATTAGATATTATAATTCAGATATAATATTAATATTCTGATATAACAATTTAAATTCAGATAATATTAGAAAATAAAATTTAAATATAATATTTATATCCAAATATAATAACTAAAACTCACATAATATTAGACAATAAATGTTAGTGTATAATATTAGATAATAAAATTCAGTGTATAATATTGGATAATAAAATTTGGTGTATAATATTAATTAGAATAATAAAATTCAGTTAAAGTCAATCAAAAGATATCACTAACCTCGGATTCTTAAGATTCAGCATGAAGAATTTTTCTTTTTATTCGATTTTTTTATAGTCCTTCAACTATATTATACATTCTTTAGCAATTAAACTTTCCTTTCTCTAAGAATTTAACCTTTATCACAAAGCCTTGAAAGGATATCTGTGTTTCTATTGATCGAAGAATGCAAGAATTCCCAGGCGAAAATCCAAGTATCTAATTCGATAGCCATTAATTGCTTTTAAACATGACAAGTTAAATGTCTCAAAAATACTGTGAAGTATTTCTTCGACTGACATTTCATTATTGCGCATGACGAGATTTCTAAAATAAAAAGAAATGCACAATTATCTGATGTGATTTATGGAGGGGAAGTAAACTATTTTCCCCTAATTATTTGATATTTTTAGGCCAATGAATATAAAAAGTAAGCCTTGATTTGCATTGTTTATAACTTTAAAAGTTTTTGTGAAAAATATTAATTTCGTTTATACAAATTTATAGTATAGGTATTCCTATTTATCAGCGACATCTCCTTTTTTAAAACCTGTCAGTTGTAAAATGTATACAAAAGCAAAAATATATGAGATATACGCTATATTATTCTACATAAAAATAATAATAATAATTTTAAGAAATAATTATAATAGTAAATGTATATATGTGTGTGTGTGTGTGTGTGATAGACAGTGAGAGAAAGTTGATTGTGGATGTGTGTTTTGACGTTCAACAGATCAAGATCGTTTAACCTAGACAGTTTTACCAAATTTGGCGCATACATATTTTATAGAGCGGAGTTGTGCATAATGGAGCTATTTATTTTAATTTTAATTAGAATTTTAATAATTAAAATTTAAGTGAAATTTTCGAATATTTTTGGCTATAACTTCTGAAAATCATCTTAAACGGCACCCTCTTAAAATGAAAACAATTACCTTTTCAGTTATACCAGTTTTTTGGCGCACAATTTTTTTCTATTTTCAACTTTTTAGAATATTCCAAGTACATTCTACAACAATATATTTCATTGTTGAAGCGAAACTCAAATACTTTCCATTATGGCTACTAATCCTGGCTTCCTTCCATTATTGATGACAAAGATACGAAGGTTCTATTTATTTTTCCACACAAAGTAAGCTTCAATATAAGATATGTTAATAATAAAATTATATATATATATATATATATATATGTGTGTGTGTGTGTGTGTGTGTGTGTAATGAATTAATTTCAATTTAATTAATTTCTAAGATTTTATCTTAATTTAGCCCATAGTAACTTCATTCTAAAAATATTCTCTTATCTCGTGATCCAATTCCACTTTCTCTACTTAATTTATTCAAGAATAGCTTTGTAAAATTGCTGAATTGGCTAAAAGCCTAACTTTTCCACACTCCGAATGAAGGGACAAAATATCGCAGACGAAACAAATTCTTATTTAAAAGATCCCTGTGTTTCCCCTGCCTTTTCGACGCATGTAGCAAAAATCCTTATAGAAATCTTAATAATACTTTAGCACTGTAAAGAAATATTTTTCCTATCAAAATCTCAAGTTATATAAGACCAGGGATAAAATGTCCAAGAGCTTTTTCCTGATTCCTCTCTGTGTCGTGCTGTGTGATCATCGCTTGTACATATGCCTGCTTCTCCAAAGGCGAGGCAGGGGAAACACAGGGATCTTTTAAATAAGAATTTGTTGTTTCGTCAGCGGTATTTTGTCCCTTCACTCGGAGTGTGGAAAAGTTAGGCTTTTAGCCGATTCAGTTATTGTACAAAGCTACACTTGAATTAATTAAGTAGAGAAAGTGGAATTGGATCACGAAATAAGAGAATATTTTTAGAATGAAGTTACTATGGGCTAAATTAAGATAAAATCTTGGAAATTAATTAAATTAAAATTAGAGTTTAATATATCATATCATTACATTATATATATATATATATATATATATATATAATGTAATAACGTAATTTAATACATTCATCCAAAGAAAATACATTATCTTTAAATTGATATCTAACTTTATATGAATTTATAAAATTCTTTGAAGAAACAGGCGAAGAATTCTTCAACAATATTTATTCTTCATAGATTTATTTTAAGAAATAATCCAGTTTTTAACTATTATCAAAATATTTTTTTAAAGCCAAAACGAGCTTACGCAACATATCACACAAGAAGGTAGAAAGCAAGAAAAAGAGAACTTGAGAAATCATTTTGAACCAACGTATTTTCAACAAAGAATTTGCCAACTCAGAATTTTAGTTTTGCAGAAAGATAATAACTCGCATAACATCCTTCGAAGTAATATTCAAATGAACCCAGAATTCGATAATTAAGTTTAAAAATATTTTGCTAAGAAAACAATTTAGACAAAATATTGAATTGAATTTTTTATCAACTAGTAATACCTATAAGACAAACAAATCGCCGAAGGCGACTATTAATAATTAAATAATACAACCACTACTTCAGGCTCTTATATTGGTATCTAATATAATTGTCGATATTGCATGTAGAAATTTATATCAATTGTTCGTCAAAATGAGACTCGGGTAAGATATTCATGTCTCTATGGTAACATTGTGAAATTTTAACTAATGAATATAAATAGATAATATAGTGTTAATATTTTCAAAATAATGTCTTTCGCAATTTTTTACTCGCTGAATTGGGCAGTCATTTCGAAGTAAATATTTGCTTACATGACAGTATAATCTGTTAAAACTGGTTTTGATGTTACACATTCATACAACAATAGCAAATCTTCATCTTTCTTTGACTCTACAAAACAAGTCTCTTCATGATAATAAAGTAGATTGTCGGCTATATGAAAGAAAGATAAGATATAGTTATTGCCTTCTTCTGAATGCACTCCGGTACCATAGGTATAAATATTTGTCCGCTTACATTAAATCTCTACTAGAAATAAGGGTGGGAGGAAATATCTGTATTTGTATACCAGACTTTTTGATTTAGAGTATAAAAGCTAGCATTTATTATTGACTATCATGTGATAACATGATGTTGTTCAGGTTTGGGCTTTTTGAAGAATTAGAAGTGCATGAGCAGAAATTGAGGCACAAATATTTCACTTTTAGGATTATTATAAAATAATAAAGAAGGTTGTCACATTTAGCGACTTGTCGCCAACAAAAAGTTACAACTTGGCGCGAATGTCCCGATTCTCCTGTCTAGTCAATAAAGGGCAGGTTGTAAGAAGTTATCGAACGAAGAAGCACAGAGAAGAAAATGGGAATGAACGCGAAATAGCGAAAGGAGGTATCGAAAGTTTTATATATATATATATATATATATGGAGAGAGAGAGAGAAATCTCGTGATTGTTCAAAACTGGTTTAAAGAAAAACGAAACTTTTTACAAAAAAAAATTCTTGCCTCGGTATAAAAAATTTAGAACTCTACTGATTTTGCGATTATCAAAACCCATCGCTTTTTTTAATGTCAGTGATTACGAAATATGAGCCATATGAGAACATGGCGTTTTTCTTTCGGATTGATGGTACGTGACTTAAAAGAAATAATATTCTCACCTTTATAACTTGAAATTTGCGATAGCAGATTTCAAATTATAGCAAGATTTTATAATTTTCCAGGGTTATCTTGTGAAAATAATGTTGCATACATTTATTCTATTTCCATTTTCAAATTCAAAAAAGCTGGAAGCACTTCTTCAAATTTCTGCACCACACCACTAGCAAAACACTTGGCGTGACGAATATAACATGCACTAGATCTGAATTAAGAGAATAATTTACAGAATTGAAAAAAACATGCAATTAAAAGATACATTACCTAGATTCTTACCTTAATAATGTCCCTGTTATATAATGGGATTTGTTGCCATTAGAACTACACAGAATTTGCAGAACAATAAATTTATCAAAATAACACTGGACACAATATATTTATTAAAATAACACTGGCCTTAACTATAACTGAATAATATTTGCAGAATAATAATGTTATCAAAATAACACTGACCTCTATTAGAATTGAACAAAATTAGAAGAACAATAAGCTTGTTAAACTAATATTAGCCAAATGTCGATCATTTTTGGGTGTGTAAAAGTATTTTCATAAGGAAATCTTGGGCATTAAGTTATGCATATGAGATTTAATTAAAAGTTGCATGCAATCAATATTGCCGGCAAATCAGATGATTACTGAAAGATAGTAATAAAAATAATTCCTAAAATTTTGTTAAAATTAGGTTAAAGAAATTTGAAACGACAGTCCATTAATATCTTTAAACAAATATATAAATTTTTAATTTTAAATCATTTTTAGAAAGGTAATATTTTCAGAAAATGTCGCGGATAACGTGAAAATTATGCTTATTTTTTAATTAATTGAAATTCTAAGTAAAAATTTTCACATAGTTTTATAGCCTTAACAATATAAGAAAATAATATAGCAAAACGATTTGCTGGGACAATGAAATTAGCTTGATTTTCATTAAAACAATATAAAGTATTTTTGCAACCTTGAAAAAATATTTTTGAAAAATTGAAAAAATAAATGCTAAATAAATTAATCGGTATCATTAAAAAAACAGTTATTTAAATTTTAAAATTGCTTAAAAACTATTTTTCGATTAAATTTACTGAATTTATTATAAATAAATGTCACTTTTCCTTAATTTAAATTTTTAAAAAGTTTCACTATAGAAATACCTGCAGGCAAACTAATAAATTTGTTTCAAATATTATCTAAGATTTAAATTCAAAGATTTGGAGTAAACTATTTTCTGATATTAAAATTTAATTTTAAATTGAATATTTATTTTAATGTTTTATTTATTTTATTTTTTGTATTGCTTTTCAATCTTTCGTATTTTAATATCGGAATATATTCATTAATCATATTCACTTCATATATATGCCAATATTCATATTTTTAAAAATCTAATTTTTCTTGTAAGGAGAACTAAATATTAATGAAATGAACATTATTTTGTTATTCCATTTCAATTCAATGAGTTAATGACAAACAAAATGCCTTTCAAGAAACAGCTTTTTTGCTAAAACCTTTTTTTACCTTGTATCATAAAATACTAGTCTACTCCATGCAAGTAATCTTGTATCACTATCTCACATAGATCGTTATATGAAAAGAATATTGGATCTGATCTCCATATACCACAATGACACAATGCAAAGTAGTTCTTTTTAGAAATGTAGAGTCAATATTTTATCCAGAACACATGCGAAGTTTTTGTGAAAAATGCCTTTTTTTAACTTGTCTTTTTTTTCGCATAAAGGGAATGCAGAATAGGTTATAAATATTTATAATGCTGAAAGAAGATCTTAAAAATACACTAAGGCATTCGCATATTCAGCGTTGTTGGATTGACATACTGGAGATATTTATTTGCAATATATCTTATCACTCCTAAAACTTCAATGGTTTATTATCATAAAGGAAATGAATAACACATCAAGTGTATTTATAAATCGCGGAATTGCATAATTTTCTGAAAATAGGGTAAAGAATTGCTTTTGATTTGTATATTATGCATCATATTTTGATTTCTTAAAGTTGATTGTTCAACGGCATGCATTAAAAATAAAATCAAACTTCGGCACGCTTTAAAATGCAATAAACAAAATAAAAAAAATTCGTCCTTCATTTTGGTTCTCCTTTTTTCATCTATCTCTTTTAAGAGGTTTTGTAATAAATTGAAATCTTTAAATTCGTTTGTGAACATCCAGTGTCTATTTTCAATTCAAGGAATGTGATAAATTGCAGAGAATTAATTTACATATTCAAAATCCTGTAAATGCAATATATTTCCTAAAAAATTTCGATGGAATATGCGATGCTTTATTTACCGCACTTATTATGTACATAATTAAGGAATATCATTAACAATGGAACAACTTCTTTATAACTGTGGCAATCTAAATCTAAGATATAGAGAGTTTTAGTGGACTGGTAATAAGATCTCGTCTTCAGGGGCAAAGATTTATAAGTTAGAAACTCGATTCCATGAAAAATATGGGATATATACGTGCAAACTAAATCTGTCAAGTCCAGATGCCTTCCCCCCCCCCCTCCCCATTCATCAAATCTGAAAATTTAGTGAGAATGCCAGCTCAATTATCATTCTCTTTATCTGGACAAGTTTCATGCTTATAAAATCCATACTAAAATAATTCTGGAGTACTTTCAAGTTGAAGATTATATTGTCACGTAGATATTCTAGTGTTGAACTCAATGACGCACAGAAGAAGTAGAGCTAAACCAATTTATTGACTCAACTCAGAACTGAGAATACAGTAACTGACAAATCTGCTTTTATATAAGCAGCGAAAGTTCCAGATTACTCTTCTGGAGACAGTAAGAAAAGTCCAGAACACTTGTCTGGCAAACTAAAGAAATGTCCAATATCTTCAGGAACATGAAATAAATGGAAACATAAAATCAAGGAATTAAGTATTTACATGCAGTATTAATCGCATTGTCTCTAGCGAGATTCGAACCCAGGTCTCTTAATCATGAGACCCGTGCCATGATCATTCGGCCATGGAAATTCGACTGTACTTCTTCAATGCGGCATTGCTCCCTACTTAGAAGAACACCGTCTCGATGTTATGACATTTCATTGTGTGGCTCTAGCTCTCGATCGAGTCACAGGGCCAGTATAAGTTGTCGTGTCTTCACGGTGAGTAGTCTCTTGAGAAATGTCTCTTTCCGGAACCTCCATCATTTTATAAGAATGTTGGTCGTCTTGTTCTTCTGGGTCATGGTATGGTTTCATGCGTAAAACGTGGACAACTTCTTTAGGTTTCCGCCTTCTAGAATTAGGATCGAAATCGTCTACTAAATATGTGACGTCGGACAACCGCCTCAAGACTTGATAAGGGCCGAAGTACCTCTTGAGTAGCTTCTCAGAAAGCCCTTTTTTACGAAATGGAATAAGAATCCACACTAAATCCCCTGGTTCGTATGCCACTATCCGATGTTTGGAGTCATAATGCCGGCGATCTTTCTGCTGAGCCTCGAGAGTTCGTGCACGAGCTAATTGCCTTGATTCTTCTGCCTTATTTATCAGATGACTGACATAATCGTCTTCTTGGCTGAACTCGTTGGGGCAGAGAGGAAACATCGCATCCAACGGCGTTTCAGCTTCTCGCCCATGTATTAGGTAGAAGGGCGTAAATCCTGTCATGTTTTGCTTGGCAGTGTTGTAGGCGAATGTGGCGAATGGCAATAACTGGTCCCAGTTCTGTTCGACATCAACATACATAGAAAGCATATCTGCTAGCGTTTTGTTGAATCGCTCTGTAAGGCCATTTGTTTGCGGATGATAGGCAGTTATCATTCGATGAGTGATATTGCACGGTCGATTAATATCGGATACCAGCTTGGACTGAAAATCTTGCCCACGGTCTGTAATGATAACTCGTGGAGCTCCATGCTTCAGGATTATGTCCTCTAGTAGGAATTTGGCAATTTGGGTAGCTTCCGCCGTCGGTAAAGCTCTGGTGACTGCGTACCGTGTCAGATGATCGGTGCATACTACAATCCATTTGTTGCCTTCGTCAGATTTTGGAAATCGTCCTAGCAGGTCGATTCCGACGCGATGGAAAGGAGTGGCAGCTGGTGGAATAGGCATGAGATGACCTTGTGGCTTCTGAGGAATAGATTTTCTCCTTTGACATTCTCGGCAGAGCATCACATATCTTCGAACATTTCTGTACAAACCTGGCCAATGGAATCGCTTTCTTATTCTATCATAAGTCCTGGTGAATCCTAGATGTCCAGCGGTAGGGTCATCATGGAGAGATTCTAGAATACTGAGCTGTAAATGTTTCGGGATCACTGGTAGAAATTTCTTTCCGGACGGATCAAAATTCTTCTTGTAGAGGACTCCTTCGACTACTTCAAAGTTTCCCAGACTGCTTGCTCCGGTACTTTGTTGGTCTCTTATTATTCTTGCCAATTCTGGATCCTCCATCTGTTCTTCTGAGAGATTAGTGAATAAAGTGGCACCAATGGAGTCCCCAGATCATGAAGCATCGACTTTCAATGGGTTTCTGGACAGACTATCAGCATCTTTGTGTTTCCTTCCACTCTTGTACACCAATGATACGTCGTATTCTTGGAGTCGCAGCGCCCATCTAGCGAATTTTCCAGAGGGATCCTTCAGTCCTGTCAGCCAACACAGGGAATGATGGTCGGTGACGATCTTGAAAGCCTTTCCAAAGAGATATGACCGAAACTTAGTTATAGCCCATATGGCCGCAAGACATTCTCTTTCAGTTGTGGAATAGTTTTTCTCAGCCTTCGTCAGAGTCCGCGAGGCATAAGTATTACTTTTTCCTTCCCATCTTGTATTTGGACTAATACTGCGCCAATTCCGTATCCACTCTCGTCGGTGTGAAGTTCCGTTGGTGCAGTTTCGTCATAAAGCCTAAGACAGGATCGGAGGTAAGATCTTTCTTCAAGGTATTAAAAGCTTCCACTTGTTCAGGTCCCCAACAGAATTTTGTGTCCCACTTCAGTAACAACTGTAGAGGTTCGGCTTTATGGCAAAAATCCTTGATAAATCGGCGACAGTAAGAGCAAAGTTCCAGAAAGCTTCTGATGCCATGGATATTCCTAGGCACCGGAAAGTCACTCACGGCCTTTACTTTTTCTGGGTCCGGTCGTACGCCATCACTGGATACTAGGTGTCCCAAGATCTTTATCTCTTGTGCTCCAAAGCGACATTTTTTGGATTAATAATGAGGTCGGGGTTCTGTATACACTGAAGGACGGTATTCAACCTCTGAAGATGTTCATCGAATGTTTCTGAGAACACCACAATGTCATCTAAATAGCAAAGGCACATTGTCCATTTTAAATGTCGCAGAAGATTATCCATCATCCTTTCAAAATTTGCAGGAGCATTGCATAAGCCAAATGGCCTCACTTTAAACTCGTATAGTCCCTCAGGTGTAATAAAAGCCGTTTTCTCACGATCGCTTCATCGACTTCTATTTGCCAGTAACCGGAGTAGAGATCCATAGACGAAAAATATTTTGCTGCCCCCTTCAGGCAATCCAAGTTATCGTCAATACGTGGCAATGGATACAAGTCTTTCTTGGTAATTTTGTTGAGTCGTCGATAATCAACACAAAAACGCCAGCTTCCATCTTTTTTCCTGACCAAGACGACTGGAGATGACCATGGACTTTCTGATGGTCTAATGATGTTTTTCTCTAACATTTTGGTTACCTCCTCACTGATAATGCGGCGTTCGGATAGGGACACTCTGTAAACTCTCTGACTAATAGGTAAGTGATCGCCTGTGTTTATTCTGTGTTTAACATTGAGTTGGTTTCCGTTCTTGAACGTCGTTTCTTGATCGAAATTTTCTGAAAATCTCTGAAGTAGATGAACCATTCTTTCTTTTTGGTCGATCCTCAAATCCGGAGCTATCATCGTGGTATAATCGATGACATCCAACTTTGCCTTTGAAGTGGTCGTGGAATAAGGCGATCCCCCATCTATGGTATTTACGCAGTCTTCGCTTAAGGGCTCGGCATACCCGATGCACATGCCTTTAGGGATGATCTGAGGTTCTCCTCGTCCGTTGGCAACCCATAGTTCGGCTTTTCCATTAAGGAGCGTAACTATAGTAGACGGAATAGCAACATCCTTGTTCAAGAGGAGCATCCTATTTCCTTCTACTATTACGTCGATATCTCGAAGGTTCTTACGGCCTAAGACAGTAATCTTTCTGATAGAACGAACAGATACTGTATACTCTTCTATCGTGAATAAACGGTTTGAGTCTGGAATTCTCGAAGGACGTCTTGAAACAAGAGCTCCGAACGGCCACAATCTATAACAGCTTGAAAAGCGCCCAAAAAGTCCCAACCAGGGATTATATCGTGACTGCATTGCGGCAAAACAATAAATTCAAAAGCTTGAGGTCGGCCTTGATTTCGAGACGAAGCGTACATTTTCCCACTGGTCTCACATAATTTCCATCGGCGACTTTTAAATGAACATTGTTAGTTGTGGGAAACATAACTTTCTTCAGTAGATGACGATACTTCTCCGAGATTACAGAAAAGGAGGCTCCAGAGTTCACAAGGGCAGGTACTGGCTTATTGTCAACGATGACGTTTATGTTGTTTCCGGTCATCTTTGCGGCACAATGTTGCGGCATCGGAGGATTTTTGTCACTAGCGGCCTCACCTCCAAGGAGGGTCGCATCGCTTAGTTTTCCTCATTTCTGCGGCTAGGAGATTGACTGGATCTTCTATATGGCGACGGAGATCTATAGCGGCGTGTCGGTGATCGTCCCCTTGATGGGCTGGGTGACAAACCTCGGGCTGCTGGTCGGCTGTTTTCGTCGGCATAGCGTCTCTCATTCGACTGTGGACGGCCGAAATCTCTCCTATTAACCCGATATGCCTCAAAAATAGCTTTGCGATCTCGGCAATATCGAACTACATGGCCAGGGCGGCCACAATGGAAACAGACGGGTCTTCTATCAGGGGTGCGCCAGACATCTGTCATCCTCTGTGGTTGCTGTGCTACGGGCATAAGTCGTCTGGCAACGTCTGCATAGGTAGGTTGGCGTCTTGGTTTGACCTTTGTCCACTCTGGTGTTTTCTGTGACAAAGGAGCCAAAGTATTTTCCACTTCCTCTCGAACAATGGCTTCAATGCCTTTGTTCTGGACTTCGAGATTGACTACTGGAGACATAAGGCGCTGGACCTCCTCGTGCACTATTTGACGTACTAGTGATACCAGATCCAGTTGTTGGTCAATTGCAGCCATTGGTACGACATCTGGGAGCCTTTCAAATTTCCTACCCCGAATCCTCTTCTGTTGCATCTCTTCGATCTTTCTACACCATTTAATAAAGTCCTCTGTAGTGGTTATTTCTTTAGTCAGTAGTGCCTGGTAAACATCTTCAGTGACTCCTTTCATCAAATGAGACACTTTCTCTTCTTCCGACATATTTGGGTTGACTTGATGGCATAACCCTAACACGCTTTGGATGGCGCTGCGTGCTTTCGCCAGATTTCTGAGCTCTACTCTTTAGCTCCTCTTCTGCCTTCTTTACATAGTGCTGTGTTTCTCCAAATGCCGCTTTTAGCATTGATTTGAAAATATCCCAGGAAGTCAATTTCTCTTCATTATTTTCGAACCATTGCTTTGCTGTGCCATCCAGGAAAAAGAACGCATTTGCGAGGCAAGTCATGTCCTCCCATCTGTTGAATTTTGACACTCTGTCGTATTCCTTCAGCCATTTGCTTGGGTCTTGTCCCACGTCTCCTTTAAATATAGATGGATTTCTATATTGTGGCTGTGCTGATGTCAGGTTTAGTTTCCTGTTCTGTAGGCATTTTCCTTGTCTTTCTAGGTGGTGGGAAATAAAGTTCAAATTCTGGTTCAAGGCCTTTAAGGCGATCGCTTTTTCGTAATTGCGTTTCCACGCTGACTGGAATCGTACCCGGCGCCTCCACCAAAGAATGTCACGTAGATATTCTAGTGTTGAACTCAATGACGCACAGAAGAAGTAGAGCTAAACCAATTTATTAACTCAACTCAGAACTGAGAATACAGTAACTGACAAATCTGCTTTTATATAAGCAGGGAAAGTTCCAGAATATTCTTCTGGAGACAGTAAGAAAAGTTCAGAACACTTGTCTGGTAAGCTAAAGAAATGTCCAGTATCTTCTAGAACATGAAATAAAGGAAAACATAAAATCATGGAATTAAGTATTTATATATACTATTAATCGCATTGTCTCTAGCGGAATTCGAACCCAGGTCTCTTGATCACGAGACCAGTGCCATGACCATTCGGCCATGGAGATTCGACTGACTTTCTTCAATGCGGCAATATAATTGAAATGTGATACTGAGTTCTCATCAGAAAATCAAAAACTTATCATTGCATCCAGGTAATGAATTAGTAAATTTATGCTTAATGCTTATGCCCTTCAAGAAGAGCATAAGCAATTTCCCTTCAGATAAAAATGCAATTCGTCACCAAGATGAGCCTTTCAACTATACAGCACAGCTATTATTGTATTTTAAGATAATCGTACATTCAATTATTCACACTTCCCTGTGGCACACAGATTAATCTGAATTATTGGATCGTTGCGATACATTGAGATTGAGTCCTAACAGACCACGATACAACTCTTCCCATAGGAAGCAGTAAGGGTTGTCTACTCACTCTTTTTCTGTACCCACCCGGGTGGCGAGAACCACCTATCATTTTACAAAAGACGGACTGGCTGCTCGATAAAAACAGTAGAAATTTTCAAAAAAAGTATATCACCTATATTGTGAGATCATAAGATATTGTAATGATTCAATTTCTTCCCTGCTTGACCATGGTGACGCTTCTTTTTCCCACACTCCATAATTATTATCCAGACAGTAGTATCAGCAATGGTGACACCCTGCCGCAGTGTAAGTGCTTCCAGAGTGCCAGGTGGTCAACCCCTTTAAAGTAAGGACATCTGAGCAATTAGTGTGAATCCAGATAAGGTACCACACCTGCAGAAAACGGGTATTTGAAACAGATGTAAACCTGCATTCTTTACATTGTAGAGGGTGGCTCTTCAACGGATTCCCACGGTTGACGGTAGACCAGTGAAGTTGTTGTTGAACGATTATTGGATAACCTGGTGCTAAATGGTCCGATGTGAATGAGTGTGGGAACAGAATAAAAGTGCGAGGAGGTTGGAAGAGAAGAATAATCGTGGAGACGGAGGAAGATAGAGGTAAGAGCGGAGTGTCCGACGAGAATTCCACCCTAGAAGATTCGGTGGATTCCTGGAGCTACGCCTGCGTTTGCTAGAACGCTAAGAGTCGGAAGGTTTCTCCGAAAGTATTCAAGGAACTATCCTTGTTGTGTCGAAAAGAATGCTGACAACTCATTTAACCTAGAACCTAGATGTTGAACTGTAATTTTGTGTAACTAAAGCTGTAAATAAAGAATTTGATTATAACGCTACCCTTTATTGGATCGGACTGGATCGAGACTTTATAATATGTTAAAGAATCCTTGAATTCTTATCCAGAACGCAGCAACATTAATTCTGTGGCGAATCTTTTGCATTATGAAAATTCGATATTGAATACAAGTGATTAATATTTCTCATCTGATGTCTTAAAATAGCATTATTCAATGGTCTCAGAACTTGCCAAGTACTGATCTTATTAGCGCTTGTTAATATAAAACATTAATACATTCAATACCATTTAGTGATTTTTGACGTAAATAGAGACGATATCTAGACTTTTTGCTTGAATGCTTTATAATAAGAATGCATTTCTTACTAACGACGTCGAGCTATCGGGATCATACGCCAACTGCCATCTACTCGCACGGAGTGCTAAAAGGGTAGTATGGCAGTCCTTATGGCAGTAAAATGCCATAAGGACTGCCTTTACATTACGAAAGCAGATTATGTTTTTGTTTGGACCATCTTGCTGTTACAAATGTTCCATAATATCGTTAAGAATCTTCATAAACGATACGAGTCTATTATGAAAAAGAAAGCAAAGTGTACATTTAACAATTATACAGAAATTACTTTAATTACACATAGGTATCTTTATTGTATTTTTATTTCAATTCTAAGTAAATACTTTCGTATTCTGTATTTGAATTAATTAAAGTATTAAAGCTGATGCAAACTAAGATATAATTTTAATTATTTTTTTATTTAAATTTTCACAGAAAAGTAATGAAATTCCTGAGTACAAAGCGTTTTCTCAGAAAAAGCGCTTGGATGAGATTACTCAATGAGTGGTATCTATTCCATTTATTTTATCCATAACTATTATTTGATGATCATTCTTAGTTCAGATAAGAAAATAAACGGGAGTGCAGCAGCATTTTGACAGCAAATCAAACTCTCTGAAGTAACTTCATCCATTCGAAATCTTTAAACTAAGACGAGACAAAAAAATTATATCTCATTTTAATCTCATACCAAGGCTTATTTATCAAGTTTTGCAATTTAAAAAGTAAATATAAAAGATTCATAAGCTATTTAGAGGAATGATTATTTATTAATAATATTTCTGCTTTCATAAAAATTAAAGAAAGAATTATGTTTTCTTTGAATAAATTCTTAATTGCAAAAACCTGTTATTCAGTTCTCTTTAAAATATCGCAGTAACTAAATTGTCGAATGAAACCGAGAACTTCGAAACAATCAGTGATCGAATTGAGAAATTTAGACTCGATTTTAAATTTAGATACCTTACGAATGCACTGTTTTCAACTTTAAAAAGCAATTACTTCCTAGAATATTTAATAAACCAAAGATTTGCATTCTTGTGTAAATTGAAAATTAAATATATTTAAATTTTTTTGTAATTTGCAGTTTGTTTAGTTTGGTTAAATTAACGTCCGTTTTAAAGCAACACTAAGGCAATTTTGAGACGGACCTCGTAATTTCGAATCACGATGAAATGACGAGGAAGACACCTAAGCTGGCTCCCGCTCCTCAAACTTCCACACCATAACAGCGAGCGGGCGTTTAGTCCCGACGAATTTAACGTGCACCAGACCCGCTCGTTATGTAGCAAGAAACAAAACTGTAATGTTAGAGAAATTACAGGTGGTAATCGCTTTTTTAATATCTATCAAAATTACATTTGATTTAACAATATCTAATCAGTAAAATTCTAACCGATAGAAGTGGAGAAAACAACCTTTTAATATTTGACGATCTGGCGGAATCATGGACATGAAGTCGAATCTAAATACTTTGAAAGAAATAAAATATAACCAATATGACTGGAGAGCTGTTGGCAACGGCGACTGATAATAAAAATAAAATTTTGTTTGATACATAAATAATGTAATTTAACCTTTTATAGTAAGCTTATTTTCTTTTATTTGTATATTTTTAATTATTGGAAGTCAAAATTCATTTAATATAACAAGTGGGCGTCAAACTTAAAACATTCGGAAACCGCTGCTTTAAACGATGTAGAAAACCACTCAGGTCCTTCCATTTGAATGTTCAATATAAAATGTTCATTATCCAATCATTCAAAATGTTCTTTATCCAGTTTTAGTTTACTAAGTGTAGGAAAATTCTCAACGCAGGAAAGGAACAAAGCACCTCTCGGTGATACCTGACACCAATGCCCATTTATACCGCAGACGAAGAGATTAATTACAGCTTCGCCACCTTCCGGTATGGAAGTTAATGAAATTCCTGCCTGTAAAAAATTCTCTCGGAAACAGTTCGGCAGTTGTCATTAATTCCGGTTAATACTGTTGCGTGAGGGGCATTCGTTGCTCACATCAAAGAAGTGAATTCAGCGAGTACATCGAGCACTCGGCAGCTACTGTATTCATTCTGAAAGTTTGCGGCTGGACGAGAAAAATTATGAGATTTTATCTTTCACAAAAGTAGGCAAGCCTCGATGCTCCTCGATGCTCGATTTTGCAATAAATTTGAATTGCCTGAAAAGTAGTTACCACCTAGAGGTATAACTATTTATTGCATGAAACAAATAGGGAATAATAATAATTCTGCGTTGATTGAGTTTATTATAATATATCGCTAAATGTTTCGATTCATAACGATTTTATTGAATCTAGATTTTTCATGGCGCCCTATTTAAGACTGGATTAAGCACTTTAAAGAGATCTTCGGCAGTAGGTCTTTGAACACTTTTTTTTTTGTCTTCATCAGCTTTCAAAACGTACATTAATTATTTTTATTGATCTTAATTTAATCTTTATAGAAACTATTTTCAGTAGTAAATTTTGGCAAACCGAAATAACAAGGCATTAAATAGCAGATCATAAAAATGGAAAAATTATGTTTTATGTTTTTACGTTTTCATCATTCACATTTATTGAAAAATACAGATTGTCAGTCAATCAACCTTGAGGAAAAATTTATTTAAAATTTTATGCATATTTACGCTTTAAATGCTAAATCTCTACACCAAACTTTATCCATCTAGATCCTTGCATCTTGTTGCCATCATGCTTACCTGTGATCAAATACTGGACAGTCGTACTTCCTATGAAAAAATTTTGCTTAAAATTTTATTTAAATCTGACAGTTAGGTGTAAAGATTGCTAAGACTGTTTTTAAGTTTCTTCGTTTAGATGCATAAAAATATAGGCTTTAGGAAGTCAGTCTTTATACCGATTTAAAAAAAAATTGATAAATATCTTCACTTTTTAACATACCGAATTTAATCCATCTTGTTCAAAACGTTTTTAAATTATCGTGCTCGTAGACCGACCGATAGACAGACAAAATTTCAAAAATATCATTTTATTGAAAGTCTGAAACATGAAGACTCGTCAAATTCTTTAGATAAAAATTTTTTACTCTTATTTTACGTTATACACTTTCATATGAAAAATAAAATAAAACGTTAACAAATTTTTCAAAAAGACCAGCTTCTCAAGAATTAATTTTCGTAACTTTCACGCTACATGTAACAGACTTGTTAAAATCATTTCACATTTTGATACTAAAGACAACATTATTCTAGCTAAATTCTGGATACAACCATTCTAAGTTAAATGCGAAGTTGTTATCAGGTAAGTATTATATTCTTCTAGAACTTTATCTCCAAAATTGAGCTGTCTCCACTTATTTTTTTTAATGTGTTTTACGAAAATATTTTTAAGAGAGGGCAAACAAGAAGTCGCCTTTTATATTTCAAATGGTTTTAAAAAAGTTTCAAACCGACTTTCGTTTTACTTACTTTTCATGCTCTTATATAGTTTTCGAAACCTAAAGCATTTGGATCGAAAAATTCCAATTACACGCCCAATGAATTTCTTTTAAACATTTGAATCGTAAATTTTACCGTCGCAGTTTCCTTCCTAAAGTTCAGTAATCTCATAGATAGACTGCGCAACTATTTTTCAAAAGAAATGAAACCTTTCAGCATAAACTTAGTTTAAGGCTTTTCAGGGATTAAAAAAAAATTCCCACAATTCCCTGCAACGATAGTTATTTAATGGTGGATTTTGTAAACGATATCGAAATTGTAAACGATCCTCTAAGAATTTTTTAACAATCTGGAACATAATCTTATCGAATCTGAGTAGTTATTTTATTGAAATTTTATTTTATTTATGTAAGTGGTTCTAAAAGCTTTAAGTTTTATATATTTTTATCTAACTTGATTCGTTTTATGATAACAGAGTTGAAATTGTATATTAAAATTTTCTGTTCCTTTCTGATATGCTAGAATTCTGGACTTTTTCTTTTATTTTTGTCTATTCTTGATGATAATGCATAATTTCAATGTTTCATGATTTAGTAATTAATTTTTTAACAAATTAAAAATGAAATTTCTATTGAAGGAGAGCCATCCGGTAGTAAATTTGATAAAAATTATTTCCAAGACTTAATAATTAAATAGTTAACAAATTAAAATGTTATTTCCATGTAATGGCGCCACCTGGTAGTATATTCGATAAAAATTAATTAATTCTGAACTTTTTTAATTTTTGTCTATTTTTGACGATAATGCAATATAACATAATTAATATTTCCATGATTTAATAATTATCTAACAAATTAAAATGTCTTTTCCATGTGTGTGGCGCCCTCTGGTTGTAAATTTGATTAAAGTTTATTTCAAGCTTAATTATAATAATGCTTGATTTTGATACGACAAAAAATATTATTCTAGCTAAATTCTGGGTAGAACCATTCTAATTAATTAAATTAAAATCATTTAATTTTTTTAAAATTTATCTTTGAGCTTATTAGTAATATTGTGCTTTAAGAATTAATTTTATATAATTTATTTTTGAAGTATTTTTAAACATTAAAGGCTAACATTGGAAACCAATACCAAACTCAAGTTTACTGAGCTGACACTCAATTCTTAATACCATATCTCATAACAACTTCTATCTGCTATTTTTGTTGTATTTTCTGACCCCAATGTTTACTAAAATTTTTGCATTATGGAAAGGACATGGGTTTGGTGAAAAACGCTAAAAAAGTGGGTAGTTCTAATTTCACTTGATATAGCATAGCTAGCCAAATCTATCTGTCGAGGGCTTATAATAAAAGAGAATGAACTAATTGAAACATAATAAAACAATCATTATAAATAAACGTTATTTGAGGAGGCTCTTATCTTGACTCAAAAATTATCAACAGATGATTATCAAGAAAATTTCATCATGGGAGAATCAAACTTGACTAAAAATGTTAAACAAATGGGTACTCTAGTCTTACTTGATATAGCATATCCAAGTAAGTCTATACTAAATCTATTACTCGTGAGCTTATAATGTAGAATAATTATCTGAACAAAATCTATTGAAAGACTCATTGTAAAGAAAAATTATCAGAATAGGTGTATATTCTTATTTTTTTTTAAATCCAAAGACATTTACCAAAAGCTCTAAATTATGGGAGAGCCATGGATTTGCCTAAATATAGTATAAAGACACAAGATATAACATATCTAGATAAATTCATTACTCAAGTCCTTATAATAAAGAAGAATTGAGGTGTCTTATGTTGGCCAAAGAAAACTCTAAAATGTTTACCAAAAGTATGAAATTATGGAAGAGTACTGGATTTGAATAAATATGTGATGGTTCTAAAATATTGAAGTCCTGAGAAATTCAGGCCAGAATGATCAACAATTTGATTCCTCTTCGAAAACCGCCTGAGGCAAACATTCGTTGCAGAAACTCGCATTTGTCTACCAGTTATTTAAAAATATTGGTTATGAGCCTGGACTGTGGATAAAGCCTTAACTGTCTTCTTCTGATTCATGCTTTTCACACAAACCTTACTTTCACTAACTGGTTCAAATGTTCTCTATATTATGCATACTCCTAAGGCTAAGATAGTCAAACGAATGTGGCAATGATAGCGAAAAATATAAAACATAAAGGAATAAAACGAAAGAATGGTAAAAAATTTTGTTTCCTAAATTGTTGTCAATAGTGCAAAATATGCAACCCCTAATGTCTACCCGGATGCAATGAAGCGTAATACAGAAATAGTTTAATTACATTTGTACTCCGTTTCGTAACAACACTAGGACTATTTTGTAACAGAATTCAAAAGTTTAAGCCTTAATCAGATGCAGAAACGACACTAGAATCTATTTCCATTCCTCCAAACTTTTACACCACATCAGCGGAATGCTATGTTGCCCAGACGACTTAATTCATGCCAAATCCGCTTATACTGTGACTCATTGATGGAATGAAGTATCAAATCTAGAATCTCTCAGCTTTACAGCTTGTCACATAGTTTCTCTTGAAAAGCAGTGAAAGAAAAACACTAAAAATCCAAAGTTAAAACAATCAAACATTTAATATCTTTTACCAATACAAAACATGTAAAAAAAAGACATATTCATCTTTTGTGTACATTAATTGTTAATATCGCAGTAAGAATGTTGTCCTCCTAATTTTGAAATTGTATCTCTCTTTATTTGAGCCTAATTTTACAAAATTTAGATCTATGAAACAAGTTCAAACTCTGAAAATTTTGTAAAATTGTATGTTTTTAATGGCAGAAAGCTCTTTTAATATTTTTAAAACTGAGCATCACTTAATTCATAAATTTAATATAATTTTTATTTAAACGGGTAACATTAACGTTTAATAAAATTCAGAATATTTATTTCAATATTCTATTCAATAAATATCAGAATAGGTATTCAATGTTCATTATAATGAATAATAAATTTGAAGTAAAATAATTTAACACAGAAACATACTGTTTAATTCATTAAGAAAAAGCATATTAATAGAAGTTTTTCCTAACAAATCAAACCATACTGATTACAACCATCAGGTCAAGAGCTTTGTTCATAAATTAATACATAATTAATAAAAAATAATTTTTCTTTCAAAAAGGAGTTGATATTTCAAAAGAAATTTTATTTGGAATCCTGACGTATGCTATGAATATATGCTGTTTAGTATTTTCTGTTTTATTCAAAAGTCATTTATTAATGAAAATTAATTTAGGAAAACATATCGATTGATATATAAACAGAATTAAACTAAATTAAGAAAAAATTGATCAATTATTCTTGAAAAATTATTAGCCGTTCTGTCATAGGCAATTTCACCATTTAAGTCACAAGATAATCTTGTATAATTAAAAAGAACTTTTATCTTTCTGAACTATGTTTCTATCTAAAATATTTCAATCGTTTAATTGAGTATTTGTCGCCAAATATTTACTTGGGCCAAACTGTCTCTTCGTTAACGGTTCGACGAATGAAGTTCCTTAACCGATTGCTTCGAGCAAAATAATTCGGAATGGATAATTAAGAGATATTTTATCGAACAACTTTTCCAAGAGCATCGCGTGTTAATAAGACTCGGATTTCAGAGAAAATTACCGAGAGTCAAAAGTTCTTCTAATTGGAAACTCCGTGACAATGATTCTTCAAAAGATGCAAGAATAATGATTTAGTCAATAGCCAAGGCATACAAATTAAGGAATTCGAATAAATATGGAACAAACAATACATGTCTTTATTCGCAAAAAAATACTCATTTTGTCGTGAACTTCGATTTAAATATCCCATTCAGTTTATGGTATTAATGTAAGATGGAAAAAAATGGCGTGTAACTATTGAATAAACAATGTTTGGTTAGAAATTAAGTGAGGACTATACTAAAAGAGATTTCAAAGTTTTGAATTTGTGATCACCAAAGCTTTTATATGTAACTTTTAGTATTTTTTTTCGACCAAATCTACCCAAACTTACAGATATAAAAATTTCTTAATGATAATAAATATCTTCGACATTCAGTGTATAAAATTTGGTTTCATTCCATTCAGTAGTTTTCACTACCAATATCGCGGAACAATAAAACTATTTTTAGGCCGTCCTTTATATAAATTATGTGCATAATTCGATTTTTTACGCTTTGTATTAGTATAAATCCGATTATATGAGAATTATTGCTTACAGTTCTAGGAAATAAAAATGTCATTTCGGTTCTTATGTAAATAAAAGAATTCGTCTAGTTTCAGATATTCTTTCTCTAAAATTAAGAGGCAAATTAATCTCGAATTAGAAGAAATTAGAAGGTTATTGTCGAAAGTCATCACAATAAAATCTTGATTAAAGAAAGAAAATGCTGTAATAATTATATTTGGTCAACGATTCTTTACAAAATTGAATTTACAAAAAGACAATTATAAAAAAGGATTAAAAATAGCCTTTAACATCTTCATCTTTTCTTTAAGGCAAACCTTCTCAATGTAGAATAAAGAGGCAAAAACTCTTAAGAATACGAGCATATTTCGAAAAGAATCAAAATAAAATTTTTATTAAAGCTAGAAAACATGTATTGTGATTCTTATATTTAACATATTATTCCTTTAAAAATTGAATAAAAAAAGTGACAAATATAAAAAAAATGATTAAAAAAGTAACCTTAAACATCTTTAACTTTTTTAAGCAAACATTTCAAGATGTGAAAAAAAGAGGCAAAATCTCATAAGAATAGAAGGAAAAATATTGTTTCAGAATTTACGAATTTTAAATGTAATAGAATTGAAAATCAATTAAATTCATACATTTTCTCTTCTTTGATAATTTTGTAAAGGTAAAAAAAATCGTTGATTGTAAAACCAGAAACTGGAAATTCATTCATCTACTTACTACGGAAACATCAAAAATAATTTTTGAAATCCCTCAAAATATATAAATTATCTCCCGGTATCTTAAAAAAATCTTTAACGGAAAAATAAAATGCAGATATTTCTTAGAATACATATGTCAAGAACCACCAATAAAATTCTTGCACACCTGAATTCGACATAACTCACGCTGAGTTGTCAAACCCACATGAGCTGGTGATCAAATAAGTGTCAAAAAATGTTGTAAAAAGAAGTATCTTCACTAAAAGCATAAAAGAAAGCGTATAAAACTCCTAAAAATGCTTATCGAGAAAAACTTTTCAAATAGACACGTCTATGAAAAACATTTCCTTGGTTATGATGGCATAAAAACAACGAGAAGATAAAACAAATACTTTTCAATTCCCGATTCCGCTAAATAAAATTTAATATTTGGTATCTTGGCCGATTGATGTAACATTAATTATCTACATAATATAATTGAATTTTACTTGGTATATCTCGACAAAATGACTCTAAAACGGCAAAAGTTTTTTTAAACCATAAGAGTTAATATGGATGGGATTTAATTTTCTGGTTTTGTCTGTCGAAAGAAATTTAGCCAGAATTTCAGATTTGAAAGCTTTCATAATCTCGGCAGTAACTTTTTCGACTTACTTAACATTTAATACCACACCAAACCTGAATTTCTAGAGTTCATGGGGCCCCTTTCTAGATGTAGGTGAACTTTAGTAAAAAATAAAAATAAATAAAAATTACATTGCAATATACTTACAAAGAAACATATAAATGAAAAATTCAGTTATATATAAAATAGCAAAAAAAATGGTAAGTACTAGAATGAAAAATATCTGGAGCATGTCTGTATTTTATATCCCTCACAGTAGCATCATTATCACTGTTAAATAATGACTTTGAAGTAGCCTCATAGCAGTAAGCTACTTCATAGTCATGTTTATAGTGAAAATTTACTTCAGGGTCTAAAATTTAGTGACGGGAGTGGGTAAGAAATATAATCCGGTCACTAGTGAAATGATGCTTGTTTGATATGAACCAAAATGGGAAATAGCTCCATCCGGTATAAAAGTCGTAGTGTCTAAAATTTCAAGTTGCTGAATTTCAGACATCATGAATTTTCTGAAATCGATTCTTTTTCAGCAACATTCATATCTCCAATCACCGGCCAGGAGTCGAATGCTATTCAAAGAAAAATGTTTAGTTAATGGGTATCAATTGCATGGCATTGGCGATCAATAGTTATAAAATATCGATCTTTGACGTGAATCTAGCGTACGATCATTGAAGATAAATTTGCTGTCACACGTGCCAGAAAATTAAACATTTATTTTCAACTATTTGACAAACCGATTGAAATCCAAAATTTGACACACAACTACAATTTTAGTAACAATAACATGTATCAAAAGCCATTTATTTAAATTTTAGCGTTTTTGAATTATTGCATTTGTATGCATTTGAAAGTGCAGAATAGAAAACAATCAACCCTTTCATAAATTAGGATTCATAACTTAATAAGAAATTACATTTTATATACAATGAACTAAATATCATTAGATTTTATTTTTGAATCATCGCGCTCATAAGCTTATAGAAGTACAAACTGACAAATGGTTGAAAAATTTCATTCCAAATTAAATGAGAATCTACATTTTATTTGCCAAAAATTTATATCAAATTTTATCTATTTAGAAATTTCCGTTTTTTTTAATTTATAGTGTTCTTTTCTACTCCGACGACAAGATAGATTGACTTCATCTGCATGAATTTCATTCAAAATTTGATGAAAAACTACATATTTGATGTAAGGTTTATGTACCAAATTTCATCTGTCTAGATCGAAGCTTTTTGAGTTGTCGTATTCACATCAAAACAGAAAGACAAAATTCCAGAATTTTATTTTTCGGACTCAGAAAGTTTTCAAATGTAGAGATTCGAGTAAATCTCATGTAAAAACTTTTTTGAACAATACAAAACATTCGATTATATTTATGCTTCGTATATGATAACATAAAAAGGTTCATTCTAAAAAATGAAAATACTTCCTATAATTTAAAATAAATTTTTATATTAGTTAATAAATTATTCAATTATATTATATTATTATATTATTGGTATTAAAATTTCCTTTCAGTTTAAAAAGGTGAAACAGTGTATATTTTCATATTTCATTATGATTATAAATAATAGAATTTGATATATAAATGTGTGTGTGTGTGCGTGTGTGTAATGATATTTTAAATTTTAATTTCAATTTAATTAATTTACAAGGTTTTATCTTAATTTAGCCCATAGTAACTTCATTCTAAAATATTCTCTTATTTCCTGATCTAATTCCACTTTCGGTTTAATTAATTCCTTTGTAAAAATAATGCGCCATCTGTACTACGTATCAAGTGAAAGTGATACTTCCATTGCCCTTCTCAAAGGTCAACACGCGTATTGAATTGGCGCGTGGCCGGAAATCCCATGTTTTATAAGACTAGTGTTCTTTTATAAGACTAGTGATCATTTGTTTCGTTCTTTCTTCTTACTTCTGCTTTTGTTTCGCGCTGTGGCGTACGTACCTTGGCTGTGTCCTTGCTTGTAAATAATTATGCTTTCCCGGAAGGGATATTAAAACGAAATTAAAAATACAACGTCGCGTATATATCTTCAAACCTGCCTTCTGCTTCAACAAACAACCTTATATAACTATATCTATATCTATACTTATAATAAAGCTCAATGTGTGTGTGTGTGTGTGTGTGTGTGGGCGCTCTACAGGCCAGACCATTCAACCTACAGCTACCAAATTTGGCACGTGTATACCTTGGAGGCCGGGAATGTGCACCTGGGGGTTATTTTTTCGGATTTTTAATTAAATTTTGTATATTTAAAAATTAAGCGAAATTATGGCGCATTGCTGCTATAACTTCCGAAAATATTACCGCACAAAAAAGATTTTTACATGAAGTTAAAATTTATCTTTTAAATGATACCGATGTTTTAACCTTAAAATTAAATTTCTATTTTTAATGAATTTTTAAATAAATATTTTAACTATATATTTCAACAATTTTTTAAGTGGTCGTACAAAATAAAAATTAAATTTAAGCTGCACGAGCACGTTTCGCATTCATGGGAAAAAATTAGCTTTTTCAAAGCGTTTGCCATCACATTGATTAAATCTCCAATTAAAAATAAATTAAATCTTTTTGGAAATGAAATCTGCAAAAATATAATTTTCGGCACGTGTCTGTAGGAAATGAAACAAATATCAAATATTATTTTTTCTAAAAAATAAATTCAAGAAAAATTATTTTATGATCTTTTACACTCTCTATATTATTAATCCAATAAATCAGTTTTATTTTAAGGAAAGTTTTTTTTAATATGAACAGGATATCCATTCAAATCAGGGCCACACAGCTAATTTGTAAACCTTTAGTAAGACACAGATCTGCTAAAACGGTCTAAATGGAAAATTATTATATTTTATGTAACTTGATTCAATAAATGCTCTAATAAATAACGAATTTTTGATTTTACATAAAGCTTCTGCTGTGGAAATCACAATTAACAAAATGTTCTTGAAACACTAATATTTTAAATAAAAAGAGTTAATTTCCAATCAACTAAATCAATCACTTAAACTGACTGATTTATGAAAATTTGAATATCACTATTCAATTAAAAAAGGGATAATTTTAGATTTTCCATCGATCGTTTCAAAGAAAATACGCCAATCAGCGCGCAGGTTTCTCAGGATTAATTGGCCTAAGATTATGAAAATGTTGAGTTTTTCTAAATTTTTAACATTCAAAACTTCATAAATAAGTCTTAGTTAATCGTGAAAAATAGAAACATTCGTTAATTTTTTTAAAATTTGGTGTGTCCTGAATATTTCTCAGAATATGATACCTTACTGCATTAAATTTAGAATTCATAATTTTTAAAATATATTTATAGACCAGAACAAAATATTGTTATTGATTTCATTTCAATCCTTTTGAAAGCAAAACTGAAAACTGAATTTTATGCTGAATCTGAGAAATTTTTGTTGAATTGTTGTTTATTACATAAATTATGAAAAATATTTTGTAGTTCACATAAGACTTAAATACCGAGCGATTCTGTTTGCAATGCTCATATTCAATGATAATAATAATAATAATTAATTAATAACAATAAAGATGATAAAAAAAATAAAACGCTTGGTTTTATTAAAAAATATCTTTATATTAATTGCAATTTAAAGATTAAAAAAGATTAAAAAAGTTTTGTTTGAAAATCTATTAAGAGACCAGTTACTTAAAATATTTAATTATATATATATATATAAAGCTCAATGTGTGTGTGTGTGTGTGTTGGCGCTCTACAGACCAGATCGTTCAACCTACAGCTACCAAATTTGGAGGTCAGGAATGTGCACTTGGGGTCCTTTTTTTGAATTTTTAATTAGAATTTTAATTATTAATTAAAAACTAACTTTCCCGCCAAAAAAATCTGTTCATTTTCCCCACCGCCAAATCAGTAAGGCTTCAGTATTTTTCCCACGCCAATAGAGGTTAGGCTTAAGATTTTTCGGCCGATTATTTTAAACGATTCTGTTTATTTTCTCAATTTTTGATGCATTTAAAATTAAACATTGTTAATTAATCTATCTGTTCATGATGAATCTGAGAAAATTTTGTTGACTAATTCTTGAGACATTACATAAATTAAGAAAGATATTCTTTAGTGCCCATAAAGTTTAAACGCTCAGTGACTCTGTTTTCAGTAATCATATTATAAAAAAAAGCTTTGTTTCAGTAAAAAATATTATTATATTAATTACAGATTAATCCTTTCCACTTTAATTTAAAGCATAAATTCTACGGGAGCTAACAGAAAATTAGAGAGATACATATTACGTTATGACTGATGGCCTATATATATATATATATATATATGTATATATAACGGATTAAATTGATTGAAATAAACAATTAAAATTTAAAATATTGTGTATCACCTAATGTTAACTAAATTCGTTTGTCAAGACGATAACAACAGACATCCGATAAAGAAGTTTGTTGCTGTCAAATGTATGGTTAAATGTGCTTTTATTAAGATTTGTAATCCTTTACGTTGAATATTAAATCATAATTTCAAAATTAATTTTTATAAAATATGAATATATCTTGAATCTTGAATCATCTCAATATTTCATTTCTTCTCATTCGTATCATCAAGATATAACCTGTTTCCAGAAGAAAATATTTGGGGACTAAAACTGCCTTTTATAAACCTCTTGATAAGCTTCACTTACTTTCATTTCTTTTTTACAGCTCTAATTTATTCCTTGCCCAGAAACCAATAGCTGTTCACTGTAAAAATTCTTTTTCCCTTTTTGTCCCAGTTACTTTCGTTAGCATCGCTTTCGAAAACAGTAAAGAAAGTAAAAATAACTGCGAAGCCACAAAACAAGGATCTTAGAATTCAAACAAAAGTGAAACCCAAGGAAGTATTTCAATCCTCAAAAGCAAGCAAATTAAACTGCAAAAAGCAGCATTTATATTTATTGACAAACAAACCATAAGATAAACAAAACTGCAAAAGTACGGAATGAAAATAAGCAACATTTAGTACGATAAATATATAACGTCAATGTAACGTAATTTAAATCAAATGCAAAAAGTATTCTAAAGTATTCTACATGAAAAACGACAGAAAGGGATTTCACTTCTTTATATTAACATCTAGTTTTGAAACAATACAAGGGCTATTTCAACATTAACCTCGTAAGTTTGAAACGCGATCAAATAACAAGAGCGACGCCTGAAGCAGTAACCTCATTAAATACTCAACTCTTAAAATTCTCAGATATTCTTCATGCAAATGAGCCAACAAAATACATTCGCTGTTGTATCAAAACATCGAATGTAAATACCGCATACATCATTTTTATGTAACAGCTGGAACCCCTAGCGACATACTATGTTTTGTGACATACAACAATCATCCATCACATATAACTCTCATATAACATTTTTGATAATACAGTTGAAACTACTAGCAACATATGGTAATTTATAACAACATAAAACAACATGAGAGTCAATGCAGCAACAATACAAGAGCAACTTCAGCATGAAATTCGTAAATTTGAATCACAGTCAGACAACAAGAATGGCATCTGAAACGGTAACCCAATTAACACAACTCTTAAAATTCCCAATTCTTCTCCATTCATATGAAATTACAGCATATAAATCTTCGCTGTAGTATAAAAATATCTTATGTAAAATACCACATACATCATTTTAATGCATCGGCTAAAAGTCGTAGCGACATACTATATTTAGTGATATATAACCGTTATATATCACATATAACTTTCATACCATCTTTTTGATGAAACTAAACAGCTGAAGCCAGTTATAACATATAACATTTTGTAACAAAATATAACAGTATGAGAGTCAATGAGGCTTACCTATATACATACTTTGCATTGCAAAAGATTTTTTCGTAATTACATATACAAAATATATATAATATATATATACAAAAATATTAAAACCAAGTTAATAGGAAAATCAAATAAACCAAATAAAAAAAGAATCCGGCCTTAAGACTTTTTCAAGGGTCACCCTCAGGCAGGGATTCAAAAAAAAAAGATTTTTTTTTCTGTGAGGGAATGCAGACAAGAATGTCTAATAATGATTCCTCGTGTCCCGAAAATCCCCTGAAATTAGGCCAAAGAGATATATATACCATTTAAACAGAAAGGACAATACAAAACAACAAATTAGAAGAAAATAACCACTAATAAGTAAAAATTCAATAACAAAATAATAATAAGCACTAAAAACACTTAAACCGTTAACCTCTTCAGTCCAGAATTTTTTTAAACTGGTTTAAAAATTTTATTTCTAGATCTTTCATCTTTGTAACATCTCAGTAGTTTCTGGAAAAAAATATTTGTTAATCAAACAATTTTAAGTCCCATATTTTTAAGGTACACATATGTGTACCTCCGGTCTTGAGCAAATTAAAGCAATCTCGACAAAAAAAATTGGTTTCCCTAGTTATTTAATAGCTTAACTTTTCCTATTCTAATTCCTTAAAAATGAAAAAATACAAAATTTATTATATTAATAATCTATTAAACCTTATTTTGAATGAAATTTCATTTTTTTTTAAATATTACATTAGATACTGCATTTTGAGCACTTGACTGTTGTAGATTTACATCCTGGATACCTGCATTTTGATTCATAATTATCGCCCATGTAATGTTGTAGATGGCTTGACATATCTAATCTTATTTCTTTTGAATTGGGAAGGGACAATTTTTCTTGATCTTTTAGAGGTATTTTCACCAAATGGTGGTAATGAAATCGCCAATGGTCTTTTAGTTGCATTTCCATCATTTGATTACACTTCTTCTATTAATTTGTTTTCATTCAAAGATGATTTTTTACTTGTTCTTTATTTCTTTTCTTGCTGGTGATGAGAATTCCCTCATATTTCAGCAGGGACCGAATTATATGCATTCAAAATTTCATTAACTTCATAACATTTTCGGCTACATTCCTAATAGCTCTGCGTGTCGCTTTTCCACCATTTTATAGTATATCAAGCATTTGACAACTACTAAATCTACAAAATGCGTGAATACTTCGCGTCGATCATTTTTTGTAATTACTGCACACCGGTAATATGCAAAATAATGATAGATGCCTCCCATATTATATGCTTTTACAATAGCAGATTATTTTATATCAGCTTTTTGTTTCCATTATTTTGACTATCTTCTGCCTATTCCAATTGGCTCATTACCTATACATGTGGATAATAGAGTTACGGATTTATTATCTTTCTACTTGACAAGTCACATATGACTATCATCTGTGACCCATTCATCCCATTTGCCAGGTTTCATGATTTTCAATACATGAAAAATTCTATGTCTTCCCCTAAAATCACTTTTATCTAAAAGTTCAATAACCTCCTTTTGAGTTAAAGCCTCTTGACGTGAAAAAAAATTATTATTAGCTTATAAAATTCTGTATATTCTATACATAATGTCGGATTGAAATATCAATTACTGACTACAAGACAGCTTTATATCTTATTACATTACTGAACATAAGAATTATTTATTATATAAAAGACATACAATATATTCAAGGGCAAGAAATGACAATTTGAAAATAAGCGCTCAAGAGATAAACAGCGCAATGGATCGCAAGCAGTCAAGAAATGGGAGCGAAAACGCCCAAGGTACACATATGTGTACCTTAGTAAAATTTGTATTTTCACCGATTTTGTTATAGATAACAAGATATAATTTGGTAATGACTTTAACCAGAGAGTTAGTATTTTATGAAAAAATGTACAAGCTTTTATTTTAATAATAAATATTAAAAAATGTACGTATATTTGCTGTGTCTTTTGTTCAATGCCATTTTAGTTATGTCTCTAATTAATAGCGATGAATGTGAAAAAAATATTCAACTATAGTGCTATTTATTGATGCAGAATGGAAGCTACATTCATAAATGTTGAAATACATGCATTATTTCAACAAAATTTACTTTACCGGATAAGAATAATGAAAAAAATTGCAGGTGCACATATGTGTACCTCTGGACTGAAGAGGTTAAAGAAAAAAGAAAAAGGAAAGAACATACCACCAGCAGCAAGGAAATTTTAAGCTATCGATTGTGATTCCCGCTTTTTAAAATCACAAAGCTAACGTATTAAAGGTAAATAATAATTGTAGTCTCCTAGCGCCATCTATTGAGTGATCTAATATTTTCGGGTCACGAGGAATCATTATTAGACATTCTTGTCTGCATTCCCTCACAGAAAAAAAATCCCTTTTTTTGAATTCCCCTGAAGGTGACCCTTGAAAAAGACTTCAGGCCGGATTCTTTTTTTATTTTATTTTTATTTGAATTATTTGATTTTCCTATCAACTTAATTTTAATACTTTTGTATCAATTCATCTGTGTTTTAGAAGTAGCTGCATTTGCGCTCTCTAAATACTATAAAGTTTTTCCTGCTCCTTTTTTGGTTTTAGTTTGAATAAGAAATAATTTTTAGTTGCGATTCCGAAACTATTTCGTTTCGTTTTCAAAATATTTCTTACTTTAGATTGGCTACTTATATATATATATAAATTATTTTGATATTTAACGGAATGTTTATATGCACTGATAGCAAAGTTCTACAAAGTCAAAGTTCTCAGGTCTCAGGTCTTTGTAAAATAAAATAGAATAGATCCAAAATAAATTTGAAGAATTTTTTTGTTTCTAAGAAGTGAAATTGAAAAGGGAAACGAATATACACCCTTATTATCCGAGAGTATTATTTGTTTTCCTTTTATATACTCTTTGTCCGAATAATACTTTATCGTTTTTTGTTTGATGTCAATTGTCAGTTACGTTCTGTGTTATGTCATTATGTTCTACAAATACAAACAATATTTCCTTTTCCTTTTTGACTTCGTTTCTTTTTACCTTGAACAACGCCTACCCAATTATGGTATATCATGGTATATTAGCCCATAGATAATAGATAATCTGGAGAAGAAAATCTGAAGGACTGTTTTTTTTTTTTTCCAAAAACTGCTGTATCCTGATTTTTCTCCAATACATATCGTATTTTCTCTAATACAAATCGTAACGTTTTTCTTAGATAAATTTAAAATTTTAAAAGATCCATAGAAAGAAGATAGGTATGGAATTTCACACTCATTTGCTAAAATATAAATTTATGAAATTACACTTTAACAAAGATAAATTCGCATATGTACAAAATGTCTACTTTTATAATATATATAATTGTTAATAATTAATTTACAGGATATGTTATATTAGATTTGATAGTCGTGTAAAATAATAATTTATCATAATATCGTTTGATTTGAAACTTATAATTTACTATTATTAACTGTCTTTATTTGTAATTAGGAAATTATTAATAAATAATTACATTTAATTTCTTGATTGCTTTATTAATATTTCCTTTAAAAATGTTTTTAAAATAAATAAATAATGTATTGACTCTCACACTATTACTAAAAAAACGTTTAAACTAAACATCTTTAACATGTTTATTTAGTTCAAACCTTATTGAAATGTGTAGCTAAATTGATTACTTGTTATACTTTATGGCCCTCTTGTTGTTAGAGGACTTATAATGTACACTGCCTAAGGCTATAAAACGCCTAAATCTGCCAATGATCCTTTATTCTATTGATTTTATTTTTAGTTTTACCGAATGCTTACTTTAGTAAATAAGTTATCCCCCAAAAAATAATCCAATGGAAAAAATATTTTCATTTTTTTCTCAGCTTATGAAATTTATATTCTATTACTTTATCTTGTTTATTTTCCCAAATGTCAGACCATCATATTACCAAAATCGTCATATGCCCGTTTGCCATGCATTAATCTTAATAACTACCTAACAAGCCTTAATATCTGATCTTCAAAAATATTTTAATGTCGTCAAAATGCTTCAAGATTACTTCAAGCAAACAGCATCAAAGTGCAAAAAAGCTAAAATAAAATAATGACTTGATACTCTTCAAAATCCTTATATCATTCAATATCCTCTTAAGATTTCTTTTATCATTGATTATTGCTTACTTTTAAATCTTTAGTTTTAAGAGCATGTTTTTTATCTGGACATATTTTCGGCTAATTGCACTGATTCGTAATTGGTTCTTTAACATTAAATGAAGCGTGATTAAAATTCATAGCAGGCTATTTATTTTCCAGAAATTTTTCTAGAAGGGTTTCAACTGGAAGGAAATTCTATGCTTGAAAGAATTCGAATAATGTACCGTGATTTAAAATTGAAAATTCTGGGGAAAGGGTCTGTTGTATTAGTTATTCCTCTCTAGAAAATCATTAGTCCTTCATTAATTTTTTTTTTAGTTTGGCATCTTAGTAAGTGTTCCATTATATTAAGAAATTTTTATGAACAAGGAATGAAGTTATACCAGTTTTGTGTTGATTGTAAATTATTGTGAAATATATAAAGATTCAAATGTTTACAGAATAAGATGACAACTCTAATTGTATCCTAAGAACTATTTTCTAAATCAATTGAATTCAAAATATGTTTCCAATTGAAAACATTTCTAAATTACTAAAAGAATAAAACAGGATAAATAAAAGTTCTTCTGAAGAATGTCTACAATTTATATATTAATTATTATTGATAATCATTCCTATCTCTACTATTAATAATGATGAAAGTGGATTATCCCATTTTCTCTGTGATCGATTAGTCAGAGCTCCTTTCCTCCACTTCAAATATTTACAAATCATGCCTGTGTGTCTTGATTACAAGCATCGAATACTTCTACGTCTCGGAGAAAAAATAATTGGTGGTTTCTAGGATTGCAAGGATATGTAGACAAGAAATTCCTTCAGTGTTATTAAACAGTCATGAAGAAACAAAATCTTTAAGCTCTTAAATATCTACTTGAATCAGCTAGACTCAATTAATCATATTTCTGGAAAGCTAAATCGTAGGTGTTCATTCACTATAATGAGCCAATTAACAGGTGCTTCCTGGTATTAAATTGGCAAATATTCTCATAGCAAAGCTTTTGCAGTCAATCTGTTCTCTTAATCTCGCTTCATATGACACATTCCTGATCAAAATTTGCTTTAAGGCAACGATTCGCAAGTTCCAAAAAACTGCAGTAGAAGAGATTATTTCACTGGCGAATGTGACAAAAAAAGAGGCTCGCAAACCATACTTCCTTGTACGAGTGATGACAAAAATACAAAGGATGATTACTTTGACTTTCTGAACGTACTAGTAGTGTTTTATTCCTGTAAAATGATTAATTTCCTTAGATGTATGAGTATATTCGTAAATCTTCCCATTGAGCATTTTTCAGCTAGAAATAAAAGTTTAAAATATATTGCAACATTGTGAAATAAATAAATCCTGTTGATTAATTAAAAAATGAAGGGAAAAAAAGTTATTGAATTCTGCAATGCAAAAGAAAATGATTTTAAGTTGTAAGTTTAATTTCCTTTTTTAAAAATAAAGGAGTGGAAGTTATACATCACTGTGGCCCTTTTCGTCATCAGCTGCTTAAATATATAATAAATGAAAATAAGTAATAAATAATAATAAAAAGATAATTAATGATAATTAAAAATAAAAAGAAAGAAATAATTGATTCAACAATAAATTTCTTTTTGAAATAATAGTCTGCAACCGAAAAAAGACTAAAAAACTATCTTAATTTTTTTATTAATATCTTATTTTAGTTTTCTTTGATAATTTATCCTCTAAATTATTAAAGCAGTCTCAAATCTAAAGGGAAAAAAAATTATTGATTTAATATTTATTCCGTTATTAAGTAAAAATTAAATATAATCTTTTTCTTTTTACGTAAAGATCTGTATTTTACAATAAAAGTTAAGTTATGTTTTGTTATTCTACAGTTTTTGAATTTCTACAACAAAATGTAATCCTCTTAAGAAAAGGAAAAATGTATTACAATTGAGATAGAGATAAACCGTAACAGCTCTAAAAAAACTGATGCTTGTTTTGAAATTCTGAATTCTTTTAAGATTTCGAGGGAAAACAGAAAGGATCATTGATGTCATTTTTCGTTTCAACAAAGCAGAACTGTTTTAAGCAGATTTTCAATATGTTTTCTTTAAAAAGTCGTAATTTAAATCTTATTAATTGTAAATAAAGAAGAAAAAAGATGAAAATAATAGTTTTCAACTCCTAGAAAAATATGATGTTAGTATTTTCTCAAAATATATTCATTAAAATCGAAATAAAGGCTTTTAGAATACTTTGCAGAAAAATGATTTGCTAAATCTACTGCTTATAAAATTTAATACTTACGACAAAATAGCTCGATAAAAAGTTTTGCAAAAGATGCACGGCTAAACATCTTATTCAAATAACAAGTTATTAGATAATTTTTTGTCTTTAATACGAAATATACACTTTTTTTAATTATAAAGTTTTAAATCTTCCTTAATCTGAAAAAGAACTTTTTTAGAATAATTTTTTTAAAACGGCTCACAATCAACGAACTTGTCAGATTAAATAGTCAAGAAACATAATTGCACATATTATTCGTACATAGAATTGAGTATGTGATCCCAGTCATTTTAGAATCACAAGTTTGTTTTTATTCAGCTGTATGAAATATATAAAAGGAATCAAATTTGCCAAGATTAATTTTAACATATGCATTACCACACTTTAAAAAATAATGTTACGAACGTTTTTAACTATATTATACACTCGCTGCTTGTGGAGACAAATTATTCAAAAAGAATATCCATTTTATTTAATTTCAATTAAAAAAATCGTAACTTGTTTACGATTAATTTATTAAAGTATTTTTAAATATTTGAGGGCACATGACATTTTATCATAATAAATTTATGCATCTTCCATTTACTGCGTACATGGGCCTTTCTAATAAATACATGAAACATGAATTTTAACACAATAAAAGACCAAAACAGTATAAAGAAACAATATTAGCATTTATTGACTATTTTCTGATCACCTTGTCATAGAACCACATTAAGGAAAAGTAACAGTACGCTGTTTGAGGGGGGGGGGCAGTGTATAAATAAGAATAGATTAGGACGAAATTGCACAAAAGGAGCAGTTGTTAACCGTGTCCAGGATGATGTAGGGAAAGAAGTTCTATGTATCCACCCTCATTCACCTGCAAAATTTCAAGTCGGTGGACAGTGTGTTCAACAGCAGATCGTAACTGATCAGTTCTGATGCTTCGCGCATGAAGTGGTATGGAGTACTTTAAGTCATTCAACGTCGCAACACCATCGCAAAAAGATGCCGTCATACATGACAATGACTGCAAACGTTTCTTACCCTAACCTGTTTTGCATAAGGCTTCCTCTTCTTCGCAAGCATGCAAATGGAGACATTTTTTTCCTAGAACTGATAGATTTTCTCTGTTTTACATTTTATTACTCATAATTCTTGTTCTGGATTATTAATATTGTTTCTGTATTCCAATTTGGTCGTTCATTGTCTTAAATTTAAAGCTTTCCTCTGTTGGACATTTTGGGGCGAAAAAAAAATTTCCAAAATTCTTTGAGCGCATCTTGTGTATAGTCTATATACCAAAATGTCGTTGCAAACCGTTCACCCTTTTGCGTTGTATGATGCTGTTTATACGAGAAGTTCAATTATAACCACCCTATATTTCAAACAGACAGTGTCTTTTTCGATAATATAATTTTATATTTTTTTATATATGTAGGTAATTTGCAAAAACCTTATTCAACTTTCGACAAAAGAAGAAGTTTAAATAATATCACTAATTACAACAGCAATCAATTAATATGATTACACCGGACAACAAAAACAAAATCCCAAAATACTAACTCGACAAAAACAAAAACAAAAATCTCTTTTTTTTATTGAATTCCCATTAGTTTCGCTGTCATAAACTCTATTAGATGAAGAAAAACTATTTTCTGAATCAAAAGAACGCAACTAAGGCAGCCATAATCACTCTGCAATTCGAAATATCTTGACGATTCCCGATGGGTGATCTGGTACGTATGAAGCCTTAATGACATGACGCTTTTAGTAAGTCTTTCTGCCCCTGGAAGAACAAAACAGAAAGATTAATATGTGTTTTTCTCTTCCCTAAACATACGTCAATTCTGTCGGGAATCTTTTGGTTGATTCTGCAATGAGTGCATACATTTCTATATATTGGTTTATTCTGAAATGAATGTCAAAATGTATTTTGGTGGGCTAGGGTGTGTTAACTCGATATATACTTTATCATATATTTACTTAGTTATAAAATATTTCGTATATGGCGCTCAGTTCTGTAGCATAGAAGAGAAAAACCGAATACATATTTTAGTCTTGTCCCATTCACAGATTGCATCGAGATTTGATTCGAATTGATAATTAAGACCACATGTTGAATTTTATTTATATAGTTTGGTTAGTTTTCGGGGTGTAGCTTCCATGTACAGATGCACAGACAAACATATTGATACATAATTCTTTGGCCGATTTCTGCAACATGTGGACCAGATCAACAAGACAGGAGATAAAGTCTTATTACGAATTTCATCAATCCACAAGCAGCCATTGCATTTTTGAAGTACCATGCTCCCAAAGGCCAGACAGACAGACTTAAAATTAAAGGATTTCATCCAAAAGTTAATTGAAATCGATAATTTTGGTACAAATATCTATAACAAATTCATTTCTCTTAACTGTCACATTTCATAATTATTTTTTGCATAGATAAAATTCCAAAAGCATTTTTTAAATCAGGACCTCAATATGAAAATTAATCAAATGCTTTCCCTTTGTATGTTATTGTATTCTTTTATACATGTGTGTGTGTGGGGAGGGGGGTAATATGTAGGCATATGTAGGTAAGAATTAAAATTATTCATATGTAATCAGTATGGGACTCGTATCTAAATATTTTGATATATATTCGTATCAAAATATTGAAAGTATAATATATAAAAAAAACATGATATCACAATACAAAAAAAGAAAAAAAAGCAGTCGAGCTAAGCTTGAGCGCCATGGTATTTATAGTTAAATTATTTCTGTCAATAATTTGTTTACTTTAGTAAATAATTTATAAATGACTTTTGTTCACAAAATTGATGAGATTATATGTACATGTCTATGCTTTGTTTACTGAACAACAAAATAGATATTGCTGACCAGTTATCCTGTTTTAAATATGTTTTACTATTCTTTCTTTTTTCCAGAATTAAATTTAATATTATGCGTAAAACCTTTCATTCGTTTGTTAGCAACGATTATCATATAAAATCCTGATTAAACTATTTGTAAAAGCAGAATTAAAACAAACGAGGCATGGAATATTGAAAGAATAAATCATAAAAACATTTTCGAAATCGAATAACAGAATATCTGCCAGCAGACAGCAGACGTGAAATAAAAACTCGTCAGACGATCAATTTTCTAGTGCGCTTCATTTCATATTGCTTTCACATTTCACTAAGTGTTCATTCCACCAATAAGTGTTTACAAGATAATCTATTTAGAGTAACAAGACGGAAAGTTATCATAATGAAGCTATTTAATTCTAGTTAGAGATTGTATTTTATTTGGTTCGATATGAAAAAAGCAAAATAGGCCTTCTAACAGAACACAGATTATTTCATTGATCTTATTTTTCTCTTTAATAAATGTCTTTAATAACTTCATTTAATATTTAATTAAAAGCGTAGTAATCTCAGAATCAGAAGCATTTAAGCACTGAAGAACCTTTTCTAAAATTACATTTTTTTAATTAATTAAAAATTTCATAAACATATTTTCTTTAATGCACTGAAAGCATATTTTTTTTAATTTAAAAATCTTTAATTTCTTAATGTTGAGATAAATTTTAATTCAATTTCTATGAGTAGGTGGCGTAATCGTTACGAAATAAAAATTTTAATGCCATTAACAATTAACTTGTAATTAAGTTTTGAAAATATTAATATAGTAAAATGTCATAGAAAACACCGATTTGTATTAAATTTCTAAAATTTATTATATCACGAAGTGAAAGGAAAAGAATCGATTATAAAATCTTAACTATCATGAAACAATGTAAGTTGCATGTAAATGAACCAAAATCAGAATTAAATGTAATTAAAAACATTTTTTTAATTATTTTCCTTTTTGTTATTATACTAGCATTGATAAATTGCATGTCTTAGCTTTTTTTTACATTAGCTAACCACTTGTTTTAGAATATAACACTAGAACTAAAAAATTTCAATTTCAATTATAAATAGTCTCAGAAATTATTTTTTAATTATAGAATAGTTTTAATCTTCAGTATATACACCTTATATATTAAAGGACAAAAGACTTGTTTTTGGTAGATCACAATACGAGATTAATTAAAAAATCTAAATTGAATTTATTTTCAGAAGTTATTATTTATTCTTTGTGGAGGATATTAGACAAAAGCGGAACTAAGTGTAAAATATTTTAAAGACTTCTTGAAATAAATTGCATGAAAGTAATTTTGGATCAGTTTCTCTCTTTGATTGGAATATCGAAAGGAAAACAAACCAGATTTTCATATTCCACAACGCCACAGTACGTCTTTTAAGAAATGTACTGTCAATATTTTATTTACATGCCTGCATTTTATTAATAATGGTTTTTCACATCTTGCTCTTCTTTTTGCATGAAAGGGATGCAGAATAAGTAATAAATATTTATAATGCTGAGAGAAGCGTCTTAACATTATAACAAGGCATTCGCATATTCAGTGTTTATTGGATTGACATACTCGCGATATTTACTTACAAGATATTTTATCACTCCTAAAACTACAATGGTGTGTTATTTTGAAGGAAATGAATAACAGATCAAATATATTCATGTGTAGCGGAATTGTATAATTTTATGAAAAATTGCACAAAGAAATGCTTTTGATTTCTATATTCTACAACATATTCTGATTTCTTAAAACTGATTGTTCAACCGCATGCATTACAAATAAAATAAAATTACATTTCACCAGGCTTTCAAATGCAATCAAGTAAATAGAATCTATATTTTTTTTTCTCCTTCATTTTGACTCTCCACCATTTATTTATCTCTTTTAAGAATCTTTGTAATAAATTGAAATCAATTTTATTTCAACACATCTAGTTTTTCTTTTCCAATTCAAGAAATAGGATGAATTGTAGAGGATTAATTTACATTCCTAAAATCATGTAAATGCAATTTATTTTCAAAATATTTTCGATAGGAGATGCAGTGCTTTAATGGCAGCACTTACTATTTTATAATCTTCATAATTTTTTATTCATTTGTTTTAGCTGTAGAAGCCTCCAAATAGGGAAAATTATTTTACCGTCACCCTGCATATAACTGGATTGGAAAAAACCCATTAATACCTGATAATTTGACGAAATATTGAAAGTGAAACCGTATCTAAATGCTTTGACTGAAATTAAATGGGCTCGGAGAGTTGGTTGCCAGCGGCTACTAATAATTAAAATAAAATTTATTTGCTTTATAAATTATGTATTTTAATCTTTTATAGTAAGTTTGTGTTCTTTTATTTGTATATTTAATTAAGGAAAATCAAAATTCATTTTACACAACAAGTGGTCCTCGAAACAGAATGAAAATCTTTGAAACCGTTAGAAACCGCTGCTTTAAATGATATAGATATATCAGTCCTGTCCTCCCAGTTTAAACGCTATGTATAATGTTCGTTATCCAGTTTCAGTTTACAAAGTGTAGGAAAATTCTCAACACTGGAAAGAAACAAAGCACCTCTCGGTGATACCTGACACCAATGCCCATTTCTACCCCAGACGAAGAGATTTATTACAACTTCGCTACCGTCCGGTATGGAAGTTAATGAAATTCCTGCCTGTAAAGAATTCTCTGAGACAGTTCGGCAGTTGCCATTAATTCCGGTTAATAGCAGTCGCGTGAGGGGCATTCGTCGCTCACATCAGAGAAGAAGTGAATTCAACGAGTACATCAAGCACTCAGCAGCTACTGCATCCAATTTGAATGTTTGTGTCTGGACGAGATAAGTTATGAAATTTTATCTTGCACAAAAGTAAGCAAGCCTCGAGGCTCCAATTTTGCAATAAATTAGAACTGCCTGAAAAGTAGTTACCACCTAGAGGTATAACTATTTACTACATGAAACGGGTAGTCAATAGTAATAATTCCGCTTTGATTGCGTTTAATGCAATAGTTCTCAAAATGATTTGATTTGTAATATTTTAATTGAGTCCAGATGTTTCATACAGTCATATGCAGGGCCGGATTAAACCCTCTAGGAGATCTTGGGCAATAGGTCGTAGGACCTTCTTATCCTTCCACTACTTCTAAACCAATTATTTTTATTGATTTTAATTTCATCTATATAAAAATGCTACTCTTTATGTTTATATAAAGACCGGGCATTTTTATACCCAAATTTTTTTTTTTAAATAATTGGTGGTCGAAAAAAAATTTCATTTTTTTTTTATTAAAAAAACATTTTAATTCTAAAACAAATCTATGCGACTGTAAATACACCGCTGATAGATAAAATTATTTCTAGATAATCATTCTCTGTGCTTCCAACTTATTATTTATCGGCTGTAAAACTTAAAAAGAAAACTCTAAATAAAGAATTTAATTTAAATTCTAATTCGTCTTTCTCAGAATTATATATGTGCCTTTTGTTTCGAAAAATTGACAAGTATTAACATTTTCGATGTCAATCATTGACCCTCTAAATAAATTTCTTTTATCCAAATCGTTGGGGGTTTTTTTAGTTATCATCATTTACATTCATTGTCAGGATTGATTATTTTTTGAGTTATCATCATTTACATTCATTGTTAGGATTGACTATTTTTTTGAGTTATCATCATTTACATTCATTGCTAGGATTGACTATTTTTTTAAGTTATCATCATTTACATTCATTGTCAGGATTGACTATTTTTTTGAGTTATCATCATTTACATTCATTGCCAGGATTGACTATTTTTTTAAGTTATCATCATTTACATTCATTGTCAGGATTGACTATTTTTTTGAGTTACCATCATTTACATTCATTGTCAGGATTGATTACGAGACGATCAATCTTCAGAAAGAATTTTTTTTTAAAATTTTCTGCGTATCTAAGCTTTAAATGCCAAATCTTTGAACCAAATTTTTATCCCTCCAACTCCTTACTTTTCAATCATCTTGTTCACTTGTAGTTAGAAATTGGACAGACAGACTTCCTATGATACATTTCATTAAAATTTGATTCAAATCTGAAAAATTGGTGTAAAGAGACTGATTTTTTAAATTCTCATTTATATGCATGAAAATGTATAGTTTAGACAGTTAATTGTTTTGACAGATTTGATAAAAAAAATTAAAAAGTATCTACACTTTTTTACGTACCGAAATTCATCCGCCTTGCTCAAAATGTTTTTAAGTTCATAGATCGACAGAAAGACAGACAAAACTTACGATGCTTTCTTTTTCGGGGAAGTCTGAAGCATGAAGAAACATCAAATTCTTAAAATCAAAATTTTTCACTTTAATTTTAAATTATACACTTCGTGTATGTCATAACATGAACAAGATAACACTAATGAGTGTTAATACACCATTAAGAAGATTTTTCATAAAGAAAACCAGCTTTTCATGAAATATCTTTCCTAACTTGTACGCTGCATGCAATACACGCATTTTGATACGAATTATTCTAGCTAAACACTGGTTGCAACAATACTAAGATATATGCAAGGTTCTTATAGTAAAAATTGTTTCCATAACTTAATAATTAGTTAAAAAATTAATATGAAATTTCCATTTAAGAGATGCCACCTGGTAGTAAATTTGATAAAAATTATTTTTATGACGTAATAATTCGTTAAGAAATTAAAAAGCATTTTCCACGTGAGGGGCGCCAAATGGTAATATATTTGATAAAAATTATTTTCATGACGTAATAATTAAGAATTAAAAAGAATTTTCCATGTGAGGGGAGATAACTTATAGTATATTTGCTAAAAATTAATTAATTCTGAACTTTGTTATTTTTGTCTATTCTTGTTGATAATGTAAAATTTTAATATATTTAGAGCTTAATAATTAGTTAACAAATTAAAATGAAATTCCTATGAGTGGGAGTCATCTGTTATTGTGTTGCGACTTATGGCAAGCCTTCTGACAGTTATCTGCCAGCGATTTAAGCGAGTAAACGTCTATCGTTTTATCAGTAGCGTCAACTAGGACCAAGAGTACGACTTAGCTACTTCATGCGTCACATTCGCCTGCAAAATCAATTTTTACAGGAGGGACATTCACACACCTCACAGATAGAACACAGAAGAAGAACAACCATACCCGAACTGAGAACCCAGGACGCCCAGATCACGAGGAAAACCCAGGACGCCGGTTGAACCATCTAGTAGTAAATTTGATAAAAATCAATTTGAAGATTCTATAATATTTATAATAATCAACTTTAAATTAAAAACTGAAAAATGGAAAATAATTAAAATTTTAAAAATTCTATTTTCTAGCTCATTGTGCTTTAAGAACTATTTATAATAATTTATTTTTAAAGTATTTTTTAAACACTCAAGTCTAACATAGGATACAAATTCGCAAAGAAATCTTTGTCATACTGGCTCTCAGCTGTCTTTACCAGATCTCTTAACTACATCTATCTGCGATTTTTGCTGTATTTTCCGTTTTCCCCGATGTTTACTAAAAGATTTTCACTATGTAAAAGACATGAATTTGTCTAAAAATGCTAAAAGAGTGAGTAGTCCTAATCTCGCTTGATATAGAAAATATAATCAAATCTATATTTCAAGAATTTATAATAAAAGAGAATTAACATTGAAATCTAATAAAAGACTCATAATAAGAAAAGTTATCCGAGGAGGTGTCTAATCTTAATTGGGAAAAATCCATAAATGTTTACCAAAATTGGTGCATTATGAGAGAGTCAGATTTGACTAAAATGTTTAAAAAATAAATATTCAAATCCCATTTAATATAGCATAACCAAACCTGTTACCCAAGGACTCATAATGTAGGATAATTATCGATTGAAGTCCAATAAAGGACTCGTCAGGAAGACAATTACCTGAGTAGGCGTCATATCTAGATCGAAAAAAATCCAAAGACATTTACAAAGGCCAAAAAAGACTCAAAAATATTTACCAAAAGTATGAAATTATGGAAGATTAATAGATTTATATAAATATGTGGTGGTTCTAATACTATGTTGAATTCCTATGGAATTCAGGTCAAAATGATCAACATTTTAATTTCTCTTAGAAAAACGTCTGAAATAGAGGGCATGCACGCAACGAGCAAGTCGTTCCTGAAACTCACATTTGCCAACCAGTTAATTAAAAATTTGGTTTATGAGCCCAGATCTGTAATTGCTATCTTCTGACTCGTGTTTTTCAAACATGTTTTACCTTAAAAAGCTGGTTCGAACTCTACCTATGTCATACATACCCCAAAGAGAATGCAAAGCAGAATGTAGTGTGAAAGCGAAAACAATGAACAAGATAACACAAAGATAGAGAAAAAGATAAAATATAAAAGACTAAAAAAACGTACTATAAAATTTTGTTTCCCAAAATATTATGAAAATTTCAAAATATGTAAATTCTTAAGTCTACCCGGAAGCAATGAAACGTAATATAGAAATAATTTAATTATATTTGCACCACGTTTTGAAACAACATTAGGACTATTTTGTGACAGACCTCGCAAGTTTAAGAAGTAACATATGCAGAAGATAACACCTGAGCCTACCTCCATTCTCCCAAACTTTTACACCACATCAGTGGAAGATATGTTGCCCAAACTATTTAAGTTATTCCAGATGCGTTTATTCGGCGGTTCAAAACGGTTTAAGTTATTCCAAATATCTTTTCTACGGCTTCTCTTCGATTGAATCGAATATCAAATCTAGAATCTTCAGGATTTACAGTTTGACCATCGTGTCCCTCAGAAAGCAGTAAAAGAAAAAAGCGAAAATTCCAAAATTAAAACAATAAAATATTTAATATCCTTCATGAATGCATAACTATTATAAAAACACATATTCATCTTAAGCATACATTTTTCTCAAACAACGTTGTACTATGGTGCCACCCTAAGCTTGAGATTATATCTCTCTATATTAGAATATAATTTTACGAAATTCAACTTAGTGAAACAAGTTCAAATATTTAAAAATTTTGTATACTTGTATATTTTCGATGACAAAATGCTCTCATAAAAATTTTAAACGATTTTTCAAAATTTGAAAATCAGTTAACTAATTAATTTTTGTTTTAAATCAGTAACACTAGCTTTTAATGAATTTCAGTATTTTTAATTCCTTAAGACAAGCGTATATTAAAAGCAAGTTTTCCTAATAAATCAAATTTTCCTAAACCATATTGATTAGTCTAGATTAATAAAATTTGTTGATCTTTATTCATAAATCAAATCATAATTAATCCTAAAATATATTTTCTTCTTTTCAACAATGAGTTCTTTTCAACAATTTCAAGAGAACTCTTAGTTAGAATTTTAACATATGCAATGAATACACGTAGAGTATTTTTGTTTATTCAAAAATCATTCATTAGGGAAAATTAGTTTCAGAAAACATATCGATTAATATATTTAGAACTCAACGGAATTCAAAAAAAATGATCAATTATTCTTGAAAAATCATTAGCCCTTCCATTATAGGAAATTGCGCCATTTAAGTCACAATTTTGGATAATTGAAAAGAACTTTTACCTTTCTGAAACTATGTTTCTGTGTAAAATCCTTCAATCGGTTAATTGAGTATTTGTCACCAAATATTTACTTGAGCTAAGCATGTCTCTTCGTTAACAGTTCGAAGAATGAAGTTCTTTAACCGATTGCTTCGAGCAAAATAATTCATGCTGGATAATTAAGAGGTATTTTATCGAACAACTTTTCCAAGTGCATTGCGTGTTAATAAGACATCGCGTTTCAGAGCAAATTGCCTAGAGTCAAAAGTTCAAAGTTAAGAGTTCTTCTAATTGGAAGCACGGTAACAATGACTCGTCGAAAGATGCAAGAGTAATCATTTATTCAATGGCCAGGGTATACAAATTAAGGAATTCGAATAAATATGGAGGATACAATATTTTTCGCAATTATTTTTATTCGCAAAAAAATATTTATTTTACCATGAATGATTTAAATATCATATTCCGTAGCTTTAGTTTATGGCATTAATCTACGATAAAAAAAATGGCATATAACTATTGAAGAAAAGATGTTTGGTTAAAAATTAAGAGAGGATTATACTCAAAGAGATTTCAAAATTTTGAATTTGTGGTCACCAAATCTTCTATCTGTAAGTTCTGGTATTTTTAGTAACAAAACTTACTGATAAAAAATGTCTTAATGCTACTGAATATCTTCGACATTCAGTGTATGGGTTTCTTGATTAAAAAGAGACAGCATTTCATTCTCTTCAGTAGTTTTAACTACAGATATCGCCGAACATGAAAATTATCTTACAGCTAACCACATGCATATTGATTATGTACCTAATTTTAAAGACTTTTTTAATTTGTTCGATTTTCTTCCCCTTATAATAATAATCCAAAGTATAGTATAAATCCAAATTAAATAATAGTATAAATCCGATTGTTTGAGAATTATTGCTTACAATTCTATGATATAAAATGCCATTTCGTTAATTATGTAAATAAAAGAGTTCATACAGTTTCAGGTATTGTTTCTCTAAAACTAAAAGGTTAATTAACTGCATGTTTCGAAAGTCTTCACAATGAAATCTTGATTAAAGCCAGAAAAGCTTGTCATCTTTGTATTTGGAAAGTGATCCTTTACGAAATTGAATAAAAAATAGCTTTTAATATATTTATCTCCTTTTTAATGAAAATTCCTCAAAGTAGAATAAAGAGGCAAGAGCTCATAATAATGGAAGTATATTTCGAAATTCATTATAATAAAATTATGTTTAAAGCCTGAAAAAGTGTGTTGTCATCATCCTATTTGGCAAATGATCCTTTAAAATATTAAAAATTTAAATTAGAAAAGGCAATTATCATATAAAATGACCAAAAAAAATTTTAATATCTTCATCTTTTCTTATTGCAAACTTCTCAGGGCAAAACAAAAAGTTAAAATCTCATAGGAATAGAAGGAAAATAATTGTTTCAGAATTTCCAAATTTTAAATTCAATAGAATTGAAAATCAACTAAATGCTTGCCTTTTGTCTTCTTTATTAATTTCGTACAGCTAAAAATCATTGAAAATTATAAAACCAGAAACTCAAAATTCCTTTATCTACTTAATACGGAAACACCAAAATTAATTTTTTAAATCCCTCAGTATATACAAATTCTCGTCCGGTATCTTAAAAAAAAATTCTTTAACCAAAAAAATGAAACATAAATATTTTCTTCAAAAAATAAAATATAGATATTTTTTAGAATGCAAGTGTCAAGACCCACCAATAAAATTTTTGGACACCTGAATTCCACATAACTCACGCTGACTTGTCAAACCCACATGAGCTGTTGATCAAATAAGTGTCAAAAAATGTTGCAAAATGAAGTATCATCTCCGAACGATAAAAAAAGCATATAAAACTCCTGAAATGCTTATAGAGAAAAACTTTTCAAATAGACACATCTATGAAAAACATTTCCTTCGTTATGATGGCATCAAAACAACGAGACAATAAAAGAAATATTTTTAAATTTTTGATTTTTACTAATAATATTTAGGATTTGGTATCTTTTACGACTAATGAAAAATTTATTACCCATAATATAATTGAATTTCACTTGATATATCTCAACAGAGTAACTCTGAGAGGGTAAAAAAGGCTTTAAACGAACCTTGAGACTTAAAATGCATGGGATTTGATTTTCAGATTTTTTCTGCCGAAAGAAATTTAGCCCGAATTTCAGACTTGGAAGCTTTCATAATCTCAGCTCACGAAGAATTTATTATCCACATAATGTATTTGAATTTCACTCAATATCTACATAATATAATTGAACTTCACTTGATATATCTCAACAGAATAACTATGAAGGGATAAAAAAGACTTTAAACGAGCCTTAAGACTTAAAATGTATGGGATTTAATTTTCGGATTTTGTCTGTCGAAAGAAATTTAGCCTGAAATTCAGACTTGAAAACTTTATAATCTCGGCAGTAAATTTTGTGGCTTACTTAACACTTAACAGCGCCATTTCCTTTCTTGGACCTAATGTGGCTCCTATCCGGTTTGGTATAGATGTAATTGGACTTGGTTAAAAAATATATAAATTACTATAAATACCAAAGAAAAATATAAATGTCAAAATACGAATGCATATAACATAGAAAAAAATGCTAAATATTAGAATGAAAAATATCTGGAGTACAAGAAAACTGGATAAATGAACATGACAATGTGCAGTAGGAATAAAAAAGTAAAGCAATTATAAACATGAGGCATTAAAGGCGGCTTAAGAATTTACTATGAATAAAATGTGTTAAAATATTGCACGTAAAAAAATGACAGGGTTAATCTAATTGGATTAATTCTCCAAGGTCAATTAAGAATTTAATCATGTTTATAATTCTTACTTTTATGATGAATTATTAAGATATTTCAAAGTGGATAGGTTCACTGACTTTTCCACAAGAGCAATATTCATCCTCTAATAAGTTAAGACGGTGAAGAAAAGAAGGAAATGGGACATCCTGCGACAAACAGGAATTCTTCACAAGTTCAGGTTGGTGACAAGAAAAAAATGCTAAAAGAACTAATATGTTACATAAGAGATGTATTTCACATTTTAGTCAGTTCAGTTTTCCATAATAATATTTCACCAAAGTTTTAGAACAGAAATTCTTGTTAAACATTCACTGTTTAGGAACAGAAAATGTATACATGTCCGTATCAATAAAGGTTTTGCGGTCCAAGTCAGCGCTCATAAATGAGGACCCTATTTTTGGTCAATTTAGTTTCACATTTCTTCGCATTTTTAAATTAATTAACATAATAGTAATTTATGTCAGCTTTATATTTTTATTTCAGTGGCATTATAAATATGATTAGATTAATTTTTATTTTATTATGACTTTCATGACTGAGTGTTTATGCATGTTTATACATAATATTATTTGACTAGATGTTTGGTATTTAAAAGTATTGTATTAAAGAAATAGTCATAATGGAAAAGTTAGGAAACTGAATAATTACATTTTAAAAAGTATTAAAATTCGGCTTATATTTTATAATTTTTAAAATTTGGATTTTTTACAAATTAATTTTTGGCAATAAAGTTAAAAACCATTTTTTAAATCGTGCTGCTTGCAGCTATTCATTGGAAAAAATGCAACAAATAAGTGCTTAGTCTGCATAGCGAAAACCCGATACAACACATATCACTATCCAAATTATTACTTTATATAAAAATTTATAACGTAAAATGATTGTGCTATAATGGGTTATAAAAATATATCTGTAAAAATTCAGTATATAATGCATTAATTCCATTGTTACTATCAATGGTATTATGGTACCAATATTACTATCAATGGTATTGTTACTATAGTATGGTATTAATCCATTATATACCATACAATTTAACAAAATAGATTCTAAATTCTGGTTTAGAAACAAACTGCTCCTTCCTAAATATTTAACATCACTTCTTTATGTAACACTTTGCAATTACTGAACTAAGGGAGGTATCATTATACAACATAAATATTTCCTTGCTTTATATAAAGCTGTAAAAGCATAAACTTAATTCTAGTAGATCATAAGTTTACTCTATTTCCAACAAATTTGGCCATGCAAAAATATCTTTATTTCATTTCTTAATCGCTTTTAAATTAAAACATTTATTTTCTTCCCGATAAGATTTTTAGAAAACGCTTATGTCACTAAGGTGTGTTTCAATTTTTTAGGGACACCAGTAAAAATGAAAATAAAAGCGTAAATAATAAATATTTGACATTTATTTCTGAAACAAGTTAGACAAATAACAAAAATAAATATTGTAAGATAATTCAGATTAAACAAATAAAGATTAAACAAATAAATTTCAACTTTGAAATAACTAAACAAAAGAGTAGCACAAATTTTGTGTTTCACATTTTTAGGGACAGTGGAATTAAAAGCTTCAAAACTTCAAATTAAACTTTTTTACCGTTCAATATTAGCACCATTTTTTTTCTGATGACATCATATATTCTGTTTGGCATGGAATATATTAGATTCTGAAGAAGTTTTGGATCCAGAGAATACCAAGCATCCACAATATTACTCAAAGACTTTTTTTCGTTGTAATAAGCTTTTATTTGGCCTTTTTCAAGATCTGATAACCATTTACCTTTAGCCATATTTCTTCGGTAAAAAATTAAGTACTAACGTGGACGTTTTCAATATAAGCTTTTTAAGTTATTAAAACCACTGGTAGTAAGTAAAAATGAGCAATAATAAAGATTTAACTTGAATTTATATACCATCTCATCTAGCTGTCCCTAAAAATTTGAAACACAAATTTGGCATTTTTTTCTATTTTCTTCTTTTATTAGCATTGATATTTATTCATTATTTCAGATTTTTTTATTATATTTAATTTTTTATGTTTTTCAAAAAAGTTTTTACAGAAAATTGTTAAAAGTTATTCTGATTTTATGTTTTTATATGGTGTCCCTAAAAATTTGAAACACACCTTAACAAAACAATGAGCACTGTAACGTTTTGCTGTCGTTCCTCTAGCTTCCATTATTCTACACTCATGTCCAAAATTAAGGTCACAAAAATGTTTTTCAAATTAATTCTAAATAGCTGCCAGTAAAATTTAAACAAATTATATTTTGTATATTGTGAAGGAGCGGTAACACGATATTAACCTTTGTTGTGGGAAAAAAATGTTGTTTAGCATTAGTTTTTGAGGAACTACTGAAATTAGACCGTTTAGGCATCTGGGATTTTTGTCTCAATTTTGTGAATATTGCATTAAAACAACAAAAAATTAACCTGTTTGCAGTGAAAATGAGTCCTCATAATCGTTTAGACGATTCCTTGAGATGGAGAGACGTTGGCAGGCTTGAAGCAAGGCAGTCTCATCGGAGGTGGCTCGGTGGTAACAAGTGGCACCGAAAATGGTATTCAGGTTGTGGAATCAATTCCAAACAAGTAGTACTGTAACCAGGAAGGCCGGCCAAGGTTGTCACAGAACAACGACGCCTGCACAGGATCGCTATTTGGCATTAAGCACAAGACGGCATAGACTGACAACGGCTCCTCAACTTGCTCGTGACCTTACTGCTGCGTCTGGAATAAAAATTTCCAGACAAACAGTATAGAGACGTCTAGCAGAGAGGACCCTTTAGGCCCGGCGACCAGTTGAGGGCGTCCCTTTGACTGCATCCAATAGAAAAGCCCGGTTGTTCTGGTGCCGAACACACCAGTCTTGGACACAGCAAGAATGGGTGCATGTTCTTTACAGTGATGAGTCGAGAATTACCGCACAGGGTGACACTCGTCGAATCTTCATCTGGAAAGAGCGAGGAGCTCGCAATCATTCCTCCTACATAAAAGAAATCTACAGATTTGGTGGCATAATGTTGGGCAGTTGTACACCACTGCACGTTTTCGATGCGAGTACTGTCAATGCACATCGCTATAGGGATGAGATCCTTGAAATCTATGTGAGGTTGTTCCGGGGTGCTTTTGGCCCAGACTTCATGTTTATGGACGATAACACGCGTCCACACAGAGCCCAGATCGTTGATGATTTTCTTGAGGAAGAGGATATTCGACGTATGAACTGCCAGTAGAGGTCTCTGGATTCCAATCCTATTGAACATGTTTGGAATGGTCTCGGAAGAGCCATTGCACAGCGTAACCCGCCTCCTAATACCCTCCAAGAGTTAAAAGTCGCGCTTTTGGAAGAATGAGCTTTGTTGCCCCAAGCATTTATTGACACCATCATAAACAGTATGAAAGCTCGTTGTGAAACCTGTATAGCAGTGTACGGTGGTCACACTCCATATTAGACAGGCTTTCCCCGGGTTAGATGTTTCATCTCTGATTCATAATGTAACACTTTTTGATATACCCTGTTTCTTAATTCCCAATTAGAATCTTTTCCATGTTGTTATGTGTCTGTGTTCTTTCTTCCATTGTAGTGTACTTCTGTGCCAAATTTCGTGGCAACACAGTGAATAATTTTTCATTTTTCACAGTTTTTATGTTTGTGACCTTAATTTTGGACATGAGTGTATTTAAATCTCACAAATATGTTGTTTTTTGATACATTTATGTATGACATTCTGTCCATAAGTGCATCACTAAAACTGATGCTTTAAATGCGATATATTGTCAATAAATTATTAAAAAACACTTAATCTGATAGAACTTTTCACTTTGAATCATCAATTCATTATTGCTTTTCACTGTTTTTATCAATCAGTTTGAAGAACAACTCTTTTTTAATTCTTGCAAGAGAACCAAAATATGATAGCCACAGTTTAATTAAATATTATAAACATTAATGTTTCATATCTCGAATTAATTCATATGAAGTTTAATTTTATCCATATTGAAAATAGGAAGCAAAAATTAATAAGAGCAATTTCTTACCATTGGAAATCTGTATAATGGTATTATGTAGTATCTTTATAATTAAAATTATACTTTAAAATAACTATAAATGGAAAATTATTGTACAAAAGCTATTTTTCGAAGAAAAAAGAAACGAAAATCCTTCATCACCCAACAAGTAACAACGATATTAACAAACAAAATAATGCATGAAGACGTCAACTTACAATCCTTTAAACCGATGGCACAAATCTTCTGAAACATGCTACAAATTATACTCAATATGTCGTCGACCATTTCCTGAAAGCAATTTTAATTGCATTACTGCGTTTAGAAGAACAGTAGTTCATAGCATACCAGAAATAGTATTAAGAGCATTGCTATGTTTCTCATTTGTCAGAGTACCATCTCATTGCTTATATTATAACCATAAACTATGTATTTGAGGTAATCTCTAAACCAAAAGTCACAGAGGCTGAGGTTTAGTGTCCGCAATGGCCAAGAAATATAACCTATCGTCGTTGAACTGTTGCTTGAATAACTACTAGATTCACGCACCAAAATGAAAAACAGCTTTATCCAGCATAAAAACTGTAATATTTAAATGCCATTTGCTGAATTTCAGGTGCCGCGAATTGTCCAAAATCGATTCTGTTTAATTAGCAATCGCAGCTCTAGCCACCGGTCCAGGATCGAATGCTCTTGAAAGAAAAAAAAGATGCCTATTTAATTTGGGTACCAGTTGCATAGCATTGATGATCAATAATTATGAACTATCGATCTTTCGTATGAATCTAGAAAATCAAATATTTATTTTCGACGATCTGACCATCCAATTGAAAGCAAAATTTGATGCACAATTACAATTTTAGTTAAAGATATCATGTGCCAAATTTAATTTATTAAGCTAATTGCATTTTAGAATTATTGCACTTGCATGAATGGAAAAGAACGCACAGTCGAGAAAACAATCAACGCTTAGACAGATTTTTATTCAAATGTTTTTAGAAATTACATTTTATATAGTCTGAAACTAAATTTTATTTAGTAAAGGGATTATGATTTTATATTATCGCATACATATGCTTGTAAAAGTATAGACAGACAAATGGTCCCCATCCTGATGACTTCATTCAAATTTTGATGCTGATTTACATTTTATATATCTAACCTTTACACCAAATTTTATCTATCTAGATTTTCTGTTGTTTTTTTTAGTTTATTTTATTGTATTCACTTGTAAGCGGACAGCCAGACAAATTGACTTCCTCTTAATGAATTTCATTCAAAATTGATATAAATCTACATATTTGATATTAGGTTTATATACAAAATTTCATTCATCCAATTCAAAAAGGTTTTGATTTATTTTTTTTTGTTGTTGTTTGTTTAACTACAAACAAAAACGTATTTTTCGGATTTAGGGAGATCTCAGACATATAAATTCAAGAAAATCTCAAGTTGAAATTTTTTTGATCACTCTAAAACGTTTGATTATACTGTATATTTTGTAAATGAGAACGCAAAAATATTCATTAAAAAAATGAGAATATTTTTTCCGTGATTTAAAAGAAATTACATTATATTATATTAAATTAGATTATTATATTAGATATTTGATTAGATCAGATTAAAATTTGCTATAATTTTAAATTCAATTCTGATTAGAAATATTTGATTTCGGTATGGAATGGATGAGATGAGTTGACTTAACATTTGCCCAAATATCATGTATTATCTATTTCGGAAGTTAGGTATAAAAAAGCTTAATAACAACAGACACTCAATATAGATGCTTATTGCTATGAGGTCTATGGTTAAATGTCTCTTTTTAAATATCTATAATATCTTTTTTCTTAAAGTATGTATTAATATTATCGAATCTCGAATCAGCATAAGATTTCGTTCCTTCTCATTCATATTATCGAAATGCAACCTTTTTCAAGAAATAAGTATTTAGAGACTAAAACTGCCTTTTATTATCCTCTTGATACGCTTCACTTACTTTCATTTATTTTTTGTGGCATCAGTTTATTCCTTATCCTAAACCAATAGTTGTGCACTGCAAAAATTCTTCTTTTTTTTCCTCCAGTTACTTTCGTTGGCATTGCTTTCGAAAACAGTTAAGAAATTAAAAATAACTGCAAAGCATTAAAACAAGGATTTTAGTATTTAAACAAAATTGAAACCCGAGGAGGCATTCTATTCTAAAACGCAAACAGATTAAACTGCAAAAAGCAGCATCTTTTATTTACCGACAAACAAACCAAAAGATACATAAATATGCGGGAAAACAGAATGAAAATATGCAACTTTTAGTATGGTAAATATACAATGACAGCATGGCGTAATTGAAATCATATGCAAAAAAATATACGAAAGTGCGTACATCAACAATAACAGAAAGGGATTTCATTTCATTATGTAAAAGTCTCGCTTTGAAACAATACAAGGGCTTTTCTGCATGAACCTGGTAAGTTTGAACTACGGTCAGACGACAAGAACGACACCTGAAGCAGTAATTTATTTAAATGCTCATCTCTTAATATTCTACAACAACATATAAAGCTTCTCTCCTGTATCAAAATAATCGTCTGTAAATACCATATACATCATTTTGATGTTACGGGTGGAGCCACTAGCGACATACAACATCAAAGTTAAATTTGCATATGTATACAGTGCCTACTTTTATAATATGTTAATAATTAATTAACAGGACATGTTATATTAGATTTGACTTACATGCAAAATGATAATTTATCATAATATCATTTTTTAAGCTTATAATTTATAAAAATTAAATGCTTTTATTTGTAAATAAGTAAATCTTTAATTAATAATTGTTGTTAACCTCTTAAGATTTGGATTGCTTTAGTAATATTTCCCTTGAAAACGTTTTTAAAATAAATAAATAATATATTTTCAATCACACAATTACTTAAAAAAACGTTTAAACTAAACATCTTTAAAATGTTTATGTAGTTAAAAACTTATTGAAATGTGGAACTAAATTGACTACTTGTTATATTTTATGTCCCTCTTGCTGTTAGAGATCTTATAAAGTACACTGTTCGGGACCATAAAACGCCTAAATCCGCCAATAATCCTTTATTTTCCTAATATATTTTTTTAGTTTTAATGAATGATTAGTTTCGTAAATAAATTATCACCTATTCAAACAATGAATGGAAAATATATTTTCATTTTCTTGCAGCTTATAAAATTTATATTCTAAGTTAGTGTTTTTACTTCAGTCTGTTTATTTTCCAGAAGGTAAGTCCAAATTACCAAAATTTTTATATGCCCATTTGCGAGGAATTAATCTTAATAATGACCTAACTATTCTTAATATCTGATCTTCAAAAATATTTTTAAGTTGTTAAAATCCTTTATAGAATTACTTCAAGCAAAAAACATCAAAGTGTAAAAAAATTAAATAATGCTCTTCAAAATCGTTATATCATTCAATACACGCTTTAAATTTCTTTTATCATTTATTATTACTTACTTTTAAGTCATTAGTTTGATGGGTCTGTTTTCATCCTGGAAAGTTTTCGGCTAATTGCTACTGATTCATTCTGGGGGTCTTTAACGTTAAGTGAAGCGTGATTTAAATTCATGGCAGGCTATTTTTTCCTCCAGAAATGTTTTCTAGCAGAAGGGCTCCAACTGGAAGAAGTCTCTGTGCTTGAAAGAATTCGAATAATGTACCGTGATTTAAAATTGAAAATTTGGGGGAAAGTGTCTGTTGTATTAGTTATTTCTATTGAGAAAATATACATTCCTTCATGAAATAAATTCTCTAAGCCATAAGTGTTTCGTTGTAAAAAGATTTTTTTATAAATAAAGAAGGAAGTCATATCAGTTTGATGTCGATTATTAATCCTTGCTATAAATCTAAAGATTCCAATGTTTACAGAACAAGGTAACCACTCTAATTATATTCTAAGAACTAATTTTTAAATCTTTGAATTCAATACAAGTTTCCAATTGAAAAAATCTTTAAAATATATGAAAAATAAAATCTTAAAAATGTTTGAGGAAATAAATGTTTTTGATTCATGTGCGAGAGTGCGTGCACGGGCGGATGTGTATGATTTGTAGTATAGTGAATGGAACTGTGTATGCACTTTGGAAGATACTTTTTCTTGACTAAATAGGACAGAAATCTGACACATAAAGATAATTTTAGTAAAAAAGTCTCAAAAGAAATTTTAGTATTTTTAGTGCTGGGTTTTTCAGCTTTCGCTTTTAATGTATGAGAATATTCAAACAAAACAGTTAATACTTTGAAAAATTTCATTCAAAATGTGATAAGTATCTACACTTTAGAAGCTAAATCATTTCACATTTTGATACGACAGACAACATTATTCTAGATAAATTCTGGACACAACCATTCTAAGTTAAATGCGAAGTTCTTATCATATAAGCACTATATACTTCTAAACTTTTATCTCCTAAATTTAGCATTCTCCTTTTTTTTTAAAATATGTGTATTGCAAAAATATTTTTAAGCGAATGGAAAGATGAAATCTCCCTTTATCTTTCAAACGGCTGTAAAATGTTTCAAAAACGACTTTCCTTTTACTTACTTTTCATATTTTTATATAATTTCCGAAACCTAAAGCATTTGAATTGAAAAATTCCAATTACACGCCCAATGACTTTCTTTTAAACATTTGATCGTAAATTTTACAGTCGCAGTTTTCTTCCTAAAGTTCAGTAATCTCAAAGGTAGACTGCGCAGCTCTTTTTCGAAAGAAAAGAAACCTTTCAGCATAAACTTAGTTTAAAGCTTTCCAGAGATTTAAAAAAAAGATTTCCACAATTCCCTGCATCGGTAGTTATTTAATGGTGGATTTTACAAACAATATAGAAATTGAAACCTATTCTCAAAGATGATTGTTGATTCTTTTTTTTTCAGTTTGTTATCTGAATTTGAAAATTGTATGGCATTTTTGTAACAATCTGTAAAATAACCTTACCGATTCTGAGAAGATATTTTATGGAAATTTAATTTTATTTACGTGAGTGGTTCTAAGAGTTTTAGATTTTATATACATTTATTTAACGTGATTCGTTTTATGCTAACAAAGTTGAAACTTTATTTTAGAATTTTCATTTTCTTTTTGATATACTAGAATTCTGAACTCTTTTATTTTTGTCTATTCCTGATGATATTGCAATTGTGATATTTCCATGACTTAATAATTAGTTAGTTAATAAACTGAAATGAAATTTCTACGTGAGGGCGCCACCTGGTAGTAAATTTGATAAAAATTAGTTAATTCTGATTTTTTTTTATTTTTGTCTATTCTTGATGATTATGTACAATCTTTACATTTCCATGGTTTATTAATTAGTTAGTTAACAAATTCAAATGAAATATTTCCAAGTGAGAGGGGCTACCTGGTAGTAAATTTGATGAAAATTAACTAAGTTCGAACTTTTATATTTTGTCGGTTCTTGAATATAATGCACAGTTTTAATATTTTCAGAAATTAATAATTAGGTAATTAACAAATTAAGATGAAGTTTCCGTATAAGGGACACCACCTGGTAGTAAATTTGATAAAGATTAATTTTAAGATTCCATAATGCTCATAACGATAAACTTTAAATTATAGAAAAAAAGGGAAAATATTTAAAATTTTAAAGTTTCTACTTTTGAATTCACTAATAAGATTGGGCTTTAAAAACTAATTTCATATAATTATTTTTTAAGTATTTTTTAAACATTAAAGGCTAACACTGCTTCACATGGAAACAAATTTCTAACTCAATTTTGGTTTTGTTCAGTTTAGTTATATTAACGTCCCGTTTTATAGTAACACTAGTGCTGTTTTGGAGACGAACCTTGTAATTTTGAACCCCGGTTAGAAGATGCGCAATTTTAATGATACTGGCTCTCATTTCTCTATATTATATCTCCTAACAATTTCTATCTAAATTTGTATCTATCTCCTAACAATTTCTATTTTTTTTCTGTATTTTCCGTTTTCCTCGATCTTTACTAAATGTTTTGCATTATGAAAAAGGTGCAGATTTGGCTAAAAGTGCTAAAAAAAGTGGTTAATTTTAATTCCACTTGATATAGCATGTTTAGCCAAATCTATATTTCAAGGACTTATGATAAAAGGTAATTAACTGGTTGAAATTTTATAAAAGACTCATTATAAAGAAAAATTATCTGAGGAGGCGTCTTGATACAAAGAAATCCAGTGATTATTACCAAGAGTGTTGCATTATGGGAATGTGAGATTTGACTAAATATGTTAAATTATGTACTCTATTCCCACTTGATATAGCATATCTAACCACATCTATTACTCAAAAGCTCGTAATGTAGGATAATTATCTTATTGAAATCTAATAAAGGATTCATTATAAAGAAAAATTATCTTATATGTTTCTTATCCCTCAGGCGTCTTATTTTGATTTAAAAAAAGACTTTTTCCAAGAATTCTAAATTATAGGAAAGCCATGGAGTTTGCTAATTATAGAGCATATCTAGATAAATTCCTTACCCAAGTCCTTATGATAAAGAAAAATTGGGGTATGTTTTGCTAGCCAGAATAAGTTCAAAATTGTTCACCAAAAATATGAAATTAGGAAGGGCATAATAGATTTGGATAAGTTGACAGTATGATCGCAATGAGTAAGTCAGCGCTAAAAGTGGAATTTTCGTCTACCTGTTATTAAAAATGTTGATCAAGAGCCCAAACAGTGGATAAAATATGCAACTGTCTTCAATGATTCGCGCTTTTCAGGCAAGCCTTACTTTAACTAGTTGATTCAATCTTTCTCTACCTATGCTATGCATACCCTTAATGGGATGAAAAGTAGATAAATGTAATGATAATAGCAAAAAATATAAAACATCAAAAACTAAAACGAAAAAAGGGTTATAAAATTTTGTTTCCCGAGTTATTGTGAAAAGTGCAAGATATGCAAATCCCAAAACCTACAGGGAAGCGATAAAGCGTAATATAGAAATAGTTTAATTATATTTGTGTCCCCTTTTGAAACAACACTAGCGTTGTTTTGCGACAGCCTTTCTCGTTTAAGCAGTAATCAGATAACGAACACGACACCTGGACCTACTTCCCTTCCTCAAAACTTTTACACTATACCAATGGTAGGCTGTGTTGTCCAAGCGATTTAAATTATTCCGAATAAGTTTATACGGTGTCTCTTCGGTGGAATCGAATTTCAAATCTAGTGTTCGGTATTTACAACTTGAGCCTCGTCCCCCTCGAAAGCAATGTACAAAAAAAACGCAGAAAATTCGGAGTTAAAACAGTCAAAGATTTAATATCTTTCATCATTACATAGATTTTTTAAAAATATCTATTCATCTTATGGGAACACTAATCGCATTAAGCATGGTGCTACCCTAAGCTTGAGATTATATCTCTCTTTATTCGAATCTAATTTTGTAAAGTTCAACTCATTTAAACAAGTCCAAATATTTTGAACTTATATTTTTTCGATGGCAAAACGTCATTTTCATATTTTCAAGTCTTGAACATCAGTTAATAAATTAATTTCATTAAATTTTTAAACAGAATATTTATTTCAATATCGCACTGAATAAATATCAGTATATGCATCAGTATTTATCATAATAAATTTAAAAAGAAAATAATTTAACTGAAAAAATATATGGATTGAGATTGGGGGAAGAGAAAAACAGGAACCCGTAAAAATACGGGCAGTGACAGTTTTAAGGGAGTTTTTGTTTCCGTCTATAGGCGGGGCCGCCATTTTGAAGGGAGAAAATATTCCGTCTTGCCGAAAATATTCCGCCACTTGGAGGGTTAAACAAGTCCAAATATTTTGAACGTATATGTTTTCGATGGCAAAACATTATTTTCATATTTTCTAGTCTTGAACATCAGTTAATAAATTAATTTCATTAAATTTTTATACAGAATATTTATTTCAATATCGCACTAAATAAATATCAACATATGCATCAGTATTTATCATAATAAATTTTAAAAGAAAATAATTTAACTGAGAAAATATATTGATTATTTCATTAAGAAAAATGGAAATTAGAAGAAATTTTCCTAACAAATCAAATTTTCCTATACCATACTGATTACTCCAGGTTACGAATTATCAATAAAAAATATTGATCTTTGTTCACAAATTAAATTCTTATTAATCGCAAAAAAAATCTTTTATTTTCAAAATTTAGTAGAAATTTAAAAAGAATTCTTAGTTGGAATCTTGACATATGCTATGAATACAATAACTTAAGAAAACATATTGATAAATATATGCAGAATTAAATAAATTCAAGAAAAAAATGACAAATTATTGTTCCATAAATCCATTTTCATAAACCATATCAGTTAATCCAGGTTAAGAACTATCAATAAAAGATATTAAACTTTGTTCATAAAGGAAATCATAATTAATAGCAATTTTTTTCAGAAAAGAATAAAAATTTCAAAAGAATTCTCTTGGGAAATTTGACGTTACATACATGCCTGTTAAAAAAACACATGCCTGTTAGCATTTTATTTTATTCAAGAATAATTTATTCGGGAATATTAATTTAAAAAAACCTATCGATTAACATGTACAGAATTAAACGAAACTCGAGAAAAAATGATCAATTATTTTTGAAAAATCATTAGTCCTTCCATTATAGGAAATTGTGCCATTTAAGTCACAAGATAATTTTGGATAATTGAAAAGAACTTTTACCTTTCTGAAACTATGTTTCTATCTAAAATCCTTCAATCGCTTAGTTGAGTACTTGTCACCAAATATTTACTTGAGCTAAGCATGTCTCTTCGTTAACGGTTCAAAGAATTAAGTTCCTTTACCGATTGCTTCGAGCAAAATAATTCATGCTGGATAATTAAGAGATATTTTATCGAGCAACTTTTGCAAGTGCATAGCGTGTTAATAAGACTCGCGTTTCAGAGCAAATTGCCGTGAGTCAAAAATTCTTCTAATTGGAAACTCGGTAACAATAACTCGTCGAAAGATGTAAGAATAATCATTCACTCAATGGCCGGGGTATACAAATTAAGGAATTCGAATAAATATGGAGCAGACAATACATGTCTTTATACGCAAAAAAAAATTATTTTGCCATGAACTTCGATTTAAATGTCATATTCCGTAGTTTTAGTTTATGGCATTAATGTACGTTGAATAAAAATGTCATATGACTATTTAATAAAAGATGTTTGGTTAGAAATTAAGAGAGGATTATACTAAAAAAAATTTCAAAATTTTCAGTTTTTGATCACCAAGCTTTTATCTGTAAGTTTTGGTATTTTTTGTACTAAAACTTACAGATAAAAAACAATTAATGTTACTGAATATCTTCGAAATTCGGTGTATGAAATTTGGTTTTCTTCCATTTAGTATTTTAATTACAGATATCGCAGAACAAGAAAATTACTATAAGACCATCCTGTATATTAATTATGTACGTAAATCTAAAAATACTTTAATTTCTATTTTTTACGCTTTGTGTTGTTGTTGTTTCTAATGGCACTTGTCATAGACAAGCCCACTGACTTTAAGAAGTCCTTTGTGGTTTTAAGCCAAGGGTGCGTATCTTGTTTTTAGTAGCGCCATCTAGGGCCAAAAGCACGTCTTAGCTACAGACACGTCAGAACTCTTTTTACCGGGCGGACTTCATTCATGCATTTCATTCACTCATCCACAGATCGTAATTTAAACTAAAATTAGAGAACGATCACCCCTGATCCAGTACCCCCAGTGGTATTACTCTCGACATAGAGGACTTTGGGACCACGACAGATTTATACGTGTGACAGCCACCGCACACGCGGGGGGGGGGGGGTCTTCGGCCGGTGGGGTAACCAAAAGGACGCGAATCCAACGCCCTACCAACAAAGCTATCCCGGCCTTTAACGCTCTGTATTAGTATGAATACGATTATTTCAGATTTATTGCTTACAATTCTAGTAAATAAAAATGTCATTTCAATATTTATGTAAGTCAAAGAATTCATCCAGTATCAGATATTCTTTCTCTATAACTAGAAGGTAAATTAATCTCGAATTCAAAGAAATTGGAAGGTTAATTCCGAAAGTCATCACAATAAAATCTTGATTAAAACCAGAAAATGCTGTCATCATTATATTTGGTAAATGATTCTTTC
>JAPMOR010089006.1:175644-212579 GCA_026543865.1 Argiope aurantia | reverse complement strand
ATTAGATGGCATCAAAATTATCAGTAAAACAAATATTTTTCTATTCCCAATTTTCACAGGCAATATTTATGATTTTGTATCTTGAGTGGTTCTTAAAGAATTTATTGTCTAAATAATTAAATAATAAACTTTCGAGTTTAAATATATGTCACTTCATTTCTTAATTTTACCTATGGAAAGAAATCCAGCTAAAATTTCAGACTTGGTAGCTTTCATTATCCTGGGAGTAACTTTCTTGACTAGGAACTAAAATTAAAAGAACTATTGTATTATACAATTATATATATTGTTACGAATCCGTAATGCTGCTTCCCAGCATAGTTGGTTCCATCATTGGAAAGAATGTTTTACAGTCATCTGTATGGGACAGAGTCTGGGCGTCGAGTCGGGGGTCCCAGAGCTTGGCGACAAACTTGGCGACCATTTGGCGACTTGGCGACCAATTTGACGACTTTGGCGCCAAAATAGATTATACCCGAAACTTCGAGAATTTTCCCGATCCTTCCAGTAGGAACCGAGATACGCCTCGAACGTTCCTGATTGGTTGAGAGGCTTCTAGCCCCGCCTCCTGAGACCTATAAAAGGGGCTACAGCTGCCAGAGAAGTCAAGTCAGTAATCCGAGTCAGAGTCGGAGAAGTAGAAGACGGAGTAGTCGGAAGCGACTGAGTCAAGCTAGTGCTGAACTGAGCTGTGCGCTACTGTCTGCAGTAGATTCTGGTTGTATGCTGCTGTGTGTGCTGTTGTATGCTACACGTCTCGGGTGAAGATAATCGTCTTCTGTGCTGTATATAGTTGACGCTTTTGTGCTGTCCTGTGTATCTTCGTGTAAATAAACGTCGTTGTTTTTATTCTACTTCTGCCTGCTGATTGAGCGTTCTTTACATCATATCACTCCCACTATCCAAACGAACCCCGGTAAAGAAAATTTCGTAACAATATTATTATTATAGACGGTACTATTATATTATACAATTAGAAATTATGATAAATCAGAACCTAAAATAAATCATGGGAACAAATAATCGTTGATAAAGCTGTTGGAATGAGTCAGCGTTGGTCTCTTTTAGAATGGAGGGAAGCACAGATGTCACACGTCATTGGATGCCTGGTATGTTTGCAAAACGTGTGTCCTTCAACATCTCCTTGGTGCGAGGAAGCAAAACGAAGTCCACAAGTGCCAGATCAGTTAAGTACAGTGGATGTGAGAGGACAGTTACACGGCATTTGGCCAAGAAGTTGCTTATGGGGGAGGGCGTTGCCATGCAACAAATTTCACTTACCAGTCCAATACAACTGTGGGTGAACACGTTGGATGCGCAGCAGTTACCTCTTCAAAACGGCTTCATAAAATTTGGTGTTGACAATTTGCCCTTCTGGAACAAATTCTTGATATAATATGCTGTTAATGTCGAAAAAGCAATCAAGAGTGTCTTGAACCTGGACTTTTGTAGATGGCTCTTTTTTTGGGGAGCGGGAAAGACGGTGAGCACCATTGCATACTTTCTGCGACTTCGACTCCGAATTCCGCTGGTAGCACCCTCTCGTCTCCTGCGACGATGGTTTGCCGAAAAGGCGGATTTTGGTCATACATGTCATGAAATCCCCAGCAATGTGCATGCGAGTTTCCGTCTGTTCATCTGTCAATGAGTGCGGTACGAAAGTGGAACAATTCTTGCCCTTACCCAAATCTTTATGAATGATGGTGTTAATATTGTCCTTGTTGATTTCCAATTCCTCCGATATTCATCAATGAGGTAGTCGGCGATTTTTCAAGAGCATTTGTAGCATCCTCTCGATATTGTTGGGGGTCGATTCGAATGTGGCTCATCGTTGATGGTTTCCTTTCTCTCCCGAAAACGTTTGAACCATTTGTAAACGCATTTTCTGCTAACAGCACGTTTCTGTGGCTGTTTTTCCCAATTTGTAACAAAATTCCATATGAATCAGGCGCTTCATTTCAATTTGACGTGAGTTTTCATAAAAATTCCGTTCGATTGCCTCGTAATAGAATAATCTGCGACAATTTCTTGTCCCCTTTGTTACTCGGCGTCTCTCCAGAAGTTCCTCCCTGCACATACGCCTGATTGCTTTTTAGAACCATGTTCCTTTTGAGATATACATCCATTCACTGAACTTTTTAGGCGGAAGAATTTTACGTTTTAATCTATTCAGTTTTCCACAATATTATTTAAACATGATTTCAGAAAAAAATCATTATCAAACATTTATTCTTTAGTAATGAAAGTAGTAAATGATGAAATGTCAGTTTTGCGTTACAAGGAAGTACGCATTAAGAGGGAACTATTTTTGGATAATTTATTTCCCCATTTCTTCACATTTCTAAATTAATAATATATTCTTGATTTATGTTGGATGTAATTATAGTTTCAATGACATTATAAATAAGTTCATATTTATTTTTTATTTTACTCTGACTTTACATTTTATATACCAAACCTGAATATTAAATTTTATCCATTTAGCATTTCACATTTTTGGGGGGTTTGTCGTGTTTACCTGTACTCGGACAGCCAGATATACAGACTTCCTTAGAATGAATTTCACTCAAAATTTGACAAAAATCTACATATTTGATATAAGGTTTATGTACCAAATTTCATCCGTCTAGTTCTAAAGCGTTTTTGAGTTATCTTTGTCACAGACAGACAGAAAAATATAATCTCAAAAATTTATTTTTCGGGCTCAAAAAGATCTTAAATATACAGATTAGAGAAAATCTGAAGTTGAAATTTTTTTTATACTATAAAATGTTCCATTATATAGCATACTTCATATATGAAAACTTAAAATGATTCATTCTAAAAAATGAAAACCTTTGTCCATAATTTAAAGAAATTTTTAAATGAATTAATTACTAAATTATATTATATTAATTAAATTAATTATATGTACAATTAATTATATGTACAATTAATTATATGTACAATATGTTTTACAATTTATTTTTCAATTTAAAACAAAAAGTGAAACCAATGTATCTTTTTATATTTCATTGGGATTATAAATAATGGAACTCGATATATTGTGGATTAAATTGGTTCAAATAAGGTGTTCAATGTTATCAAGTGTATGGTTAACTATGCTTTTTCCAATATTTAATACATTTAATATTAAATCATAGTTTCAAAATCATTTCTCATAAAATGAGGATTAACACTGAATCTCGAATCAGCATAAGATTTAATTTCTTCCCATTTACATCATCAAGATACAACCAGTTTCAAGAAATAAATATTTGAAGACTAAAACTGCCTTTTATTACCCTCTTGATACGCTTCGCTTACTTTTATTCGTTTTTTATGGCATCAGTTTATTCCTTATCCCAAAACCAATAGTTGTGCACTGTAAAATTCTTTTTACTTTCGTCCAGTTACTTTCTAGGCATCGCTTTCAAAAACAGTAAAGAAAGTAAAAATAACTGCAAAGCCATAAAACAAGGAATTTAGTATTCAAACAAAATTGAAACTCGAGGAGGCATTCAATTCTCAAACGCAAACAGATTAAACTGCAAAAAGCAGCATATTTTATTTACTCACAAGCAAACCACAGGGTACACAAGAATGCGGGAGAACGGAGAGAAAATATGCAACATTTAGTATGGTAAGTATGCAACATCAGCGTAACGTAATTTAAATCAAATGCAAAAAATATTCTAAAGCGGTTACATGAAAAATGGCAGAAAAGGATATCATTTCGTAATGTAAACATCTCGTTTTGAAACAATACCTCGTAAGTTTAAACCACGGTCAAATGACAAGAACGATGCCAGAAACAGGTAATTGAATAAAATATTCAACTTTTAAAATTCTCAACTATTCTCAATTCAAATAAAGTAATATCATGTAAGTCATCGCTGTTGTATCAAAATATCGTGGGCAAATACCACCTACATCATTTTGATATAATGATTGGAACCCCTAGCTACATACTGTATTTCGTGACATACAGCAATCACATATCACATATAACTCTCATACGACATTTTTAATAAAACAGCTGAAATCACTAGAAAAATACAGCATTTTGAAACAACATATAACAATATGAAAGTCATTGAAATTTACCCACGTTACGTACATTGCATTGCCAAAACAGTTTTCGTAAATTTAACAAACGGTGCTTTAATTTAACAGTGACGATGTATTTCGTCATGTTGAACATGTTGTTAAGCAGAAATTCAAGAAAATGCTTGTATACATTGACAGCAAAGCTTTACTTTGTCATAACTTGACGTCTCAACTTTGTAAGGTAAAAGGAAATAGATTACAAAATAAATCTAAAATTTTGCTGTTGTTTCAAAGAAGTGAAATTGAAAAGGGAAACGAATATATTTCCTTTACTATCCGAGATTATTCTTTGTTTTCTTTCGGAAAATACTTTATAACTTTCTGTTTGAGGTCAATTGTCAATTATGTTCTGTGTTTTGTCATTATGTTTTGCAAATACAAACTATATTTTCTTTTCCGTTTTTATTTCTTCCATTACTGTGAACAACGCCTGCCCGATTATAGTATATTTCGATGTATTAGTTCATATATAATGGCTGATCCAGCGAAGACAACTTGAAAAATATTTGTTTTTCACTTATTGTATTCCCATTTATTTCTCCTGCACATATCATGCAATAAGAAATCTCTGAATTAAATTAAAAATTTTAAAAATCCATAAGAAGAAAATAATCATAGAATTTCACACTATTTAAATAAAATGCGAATTTACGAAATTAACATTACCAAAGATAAATTCGAGTATGTAAAAAGTGTCCCTTTTTATAATATGTGTAAACATTAATAATTAATTATCAGGTAATGTTAAATCCATTTTAAAACACTGTAAAATAATAATTTACCATATCATTTTTTAAGCTTATAATTTATTATAATTAAATTTTTATTTGCAAATAAGTAAATCAATAAGCAAATAAGTGCAATTGCAGTAAGCAAATAAGTAAATCAGTACTAATAATTACTATTGCTTTAGTAATATTTCCCCATTAAAATCTTTTTTAAAAATAAATAAATGATATGTTTTTACTCTCAATATTACAAAAATAAATTGTTTAAAGTAAATTAAATATTTAACATTTCGATTCAGTTCAAAACCTATTGAAATGTGAAACTAAATTGACTGCTTGTTAAATATATTGGCCCTCTTGCTGTTAGAAGCCTTATAATGTACACTGAGTAGGAACATAAAACACCTAAATCTGGAAATGATCCTTTATTCTAATGATTTTAGTTTTAGTTTTACCGGAAGCTCAGTTTAGTAAATAGGTTAATTCCCATTCAATATTTAAATAGAAAATATATATTCATTTTCTTTCAGCTTATAAAATTTATATACTAAGCTAGCACTATTCCTTTATTTTATTTATTTTCCCAAATGACAGACCATCAAATTACCAAAATTTTCATATGCCCTTTGCGATGCATTAATCTTAATAATTACCAAACAAGCCTTAATATCTTATCTTCAAAAATATTTTTACGTTGTCAAAATCCTTTATAGATTACTTCAAGCGAACAACATCATAGTGCAAAAAAGCTAAAATTAAATAATGACTTGATGCTCTTCAAAACCAATATTCAATCATTCAATACACTCTTTAGATTTTTTTTATCATTTATTATTACTTACTTTTAAGTCATTAGTTTTAAAAGTCTGTTTTTATCCTGGGAAATTTTCGACTAATTGCTACTGATTCATTCTTGGGATCTTTAACATTAAGTGAAGCGTGATTGAAATTCATAGCAGGCTACTTTTTCTCCTGAGTTTTTTTTTTTTTTTTTTTTTTTTTTTTTTACAGAAGGGCTCCAACTGGAAGAAAACTTTGTGCTTGAAAGAATTCGAATAATGTACCGTGATTAAAAATTGAAAATTTTTGCTGAAAATTGTCTGTTATATTAGTTATTCCTCTTGAGAGAATCTTCAGTCCTTCATGAAAACATTTTTTAGTTTTTGTTGCTTGGTATCTTGACAAGAGTTTTATTATATAAAGAATTTTTTATGAATAAGAAATGATGCGACTAATTTAGTGCTGATTGTAACTGATATTGAAATATGTAAAGATTCACATGTTTGCAGAACAAGATGTCCACTCTAATTTTGTCCTGAGAATTATTTTCTAAATCATTTGAATTTAAAATATGTTTCCAATTGAAAACATTTCTAAATTACAAAAAGAATAAAGCAAGATAAATAAATAGTCTGAATTTCTAGTTTTGTTCTGATGTCTAGTTTCCAATATCTAAATTTTATAAATTAATTATTATTGTTAATCATCTCTATCTCTACTATTAATAATGATGAAAGTGGATTATCTCATTCTCTCGCAAGACGAGCTTGGCCACGGTGGCCTGGTGGTAATGTATCGGCTTCGGAACCGGAGTGTTTCAGGTTCGTGACCCGATTCCACCAAAGAACCGTCGTGTAAGCTGGTCTGGTGCACGTTAAATCCGTTGGGGCCAAACATCCTCGCGCTAATGTAGTGTGAAAGTTTGGAGAGGAGGGGGTGCCATCCTCGCCATCTGACCGCGGTTCAAATTTACGCGCTCCACCCCAGGGTTGCTTTAATACGGGACATTAATATAACTCAACTTAACAAGACAAGAGTATCATGTTATCGACAAGTCAGAGCTCCTTTCTTCCACTTCAAATGTTTACAAACCATGCATGTGGCTCTTGATTGCATGCATCGAATACTTCTATGTCTCGGAGAAAAAAATTGAGCTTTTCTAGGATTGCAAGGAATTGTAGACAAGAAATTCCTTCGGTATTATTGAACATTCAGGAAGGAACAAAACGCTAAACTCTAATATCTATATGAAACGGCTAGACGCAAGAAATAATATTTCTGAATAGCTAAATAGTAAGTATTCATTCACTGCAATGAAATAATTAAAAGTATCTCTTTGTGCAAAATCGGCGAAACTTTCCATAACAGTGGTTTGCAACCAGTCTGTTTTGATTTCGCTTTCCTCGTAAAAAATTTACCTTATGACAAGGATCCACAAGTTCTGAAGAACTACAGTAAAAATGACTAAGTGACAAAAAAAAGAGTCTTGTAATCCGTACTTCTTTATATAACTGATAACAAAAATGCAAATGATGAGTACTTTGAAGGAAATATCAAATAAATAAGTTTAATAAATATTCACTTTTAGCAAGAAAACAGGAACTTTTGGAGCGTAGTAGTAGTATTTTATTCCTGTTAAATGAGGAATTTCATTAGTTGCCAGAGTTTGCTAGTAAATATGCCCTTAGTTTCCTTACATAAAAATTAAACAGTGAAAGTTATTCATCATTGTGGCCATTTTCGTATCAATTTCTTAAATATGTAATAAATAAAAATAAATAATGAAACTTAATAAATTATAAAATAAAAATAAAAAGAAAGAACAAATTGATGCTTTAATAAATTTCTTTTTAAAATGATCGTTTGCAACCGATAAAGACTAAAAAAATATCTCAATTTTGTTCTATTTCGGTTTTCACTCATATTTAGCTGCTAAATTATTAATGCAGTTTCAAATTTGAATGGATAAAAAGCTATTGATTAAAGATTTATTCATTTATTAAATAAAATAAAATATATTCTGGTTCTTTTTAAATAAAATTTGTATTTTATAATAAGAGTTTCATGGTGTTTTTGAATTTCTACAACAAAATGCAATCCTCTTAAAGAAAAGGAAGAATGAATTGCAATTGAGAGAGAAATAAATCTTATTAGCTCTCAAAAAACTTTTGTTATAAAGTCTTCAAGTCTTTTAAGATTTTGCGAGAAAATTGAAAGGATCATTAATGCCATTTTTCGTTTTAATAAAACAGAAAACTCTTTTTAGCAGATTTTCACAACTGTTTTAAAATAAGTCATAATTTATATCACTTGAATTGTAAAGGAATAGTTAACAGTTAAAAGGAATAAAGAAGGAAAAAAGATAGATTTCAACTAGCAGAAAAATTTAAAGTTTAAAGTTTCCTGGGTCTGAAAAAAAATATTTTAGAATATTATTTGTATTTCTCTCATGTATTTTTGTAAATAATTCGCAAACACATCAACTTGTCAGATTAAATTATCAAATAACATAATTGCACATATTATTAATACATACAATGGAACGTATCATCGCAGTAATTTTGTAAATAGAAATTCGTTTTTTCCTATGAATGTATATGGAAACTGTATAAAATTCATTATTATGAAACTATATAAAATAAATTATCTTTGCTAAGCATGCATTGTCACAATTTACAAAAGTAATATTACATATGCTTTTCATTATTTTTATATACTCGCCGCTTGTGGAGACCATTATTCGCAGGGAATATTCATTTTATTTAATTTCAATTAAATATTTTTTCGTAACTTTTGTTATGATTTCTTCAATAAAGTATTTTTAAGCATCAGATTTCAATAACACAGCATTTTATTTTAATAGATCTGAGCCTTTTCTGTACACATGAGCCTTCCTTATAAAAACAAGTCCCATGACGTCATAGTGCTATTAAAAATGTATATATCTCAATAATCTATCCCATGACATCATAGTGCTATTAAAAATGTATATATCTCAATAATCTATCCCATGACATCATAGTGCTATTAAAAATGTATATATCTCAATAATCTATTCCAAACTCACATTGTCTTTTTCGATAGTAAAATTTTATATTTTCTATATATGAAGTCCGCATGTAATTTGCAAAATCCTTCCTCTTGAACTTTCAATAATAGAAGAAATTTAAATAACACTAATTACAGCAATCAATTAACATGATTTCTGTAGGCAACAAAAAAAGAAATTCCCAAATACTAACTACACAAATGCAAAAAAAAAAAAAAAACCTCTTCGGTTTTTTTTTTTTTTAATTGAATTCCCATTAGAGTCACCATCATAAATGCTATTAAATGAAGAAAAACGATTTTCTGAATCAAAAGAACGCAACGAAGGCAGCCGGAACCATTCCCGACGGGTGATCTGGTGCCTATAGGGCCTTAATGGCACGACGCTTTTAGTAAAGGTTTTTCTTCCCCTGAAATAACAAAACAGAAAGATTGATATGTGACTTTTACTTTTCTAAATATACGTCAATTCTATTGGGAATCTTTTAGTTTATTCTGTAACAAATATATGCATTTCTATCTTTTAGTTTATTCTCAAAGGAATGTATACATTTCTATCTTTCGGTTTACTCTGAAATAAATGTGTCAAAATATATTTTTATTTGATAAAGGGTTTTAACTTGATATATATATACTTTCACAAATATTTACTTAGTTATAAAATATTTCGTGTTTTGCCTAATTCAGTAGCATAGAAGAGAAAATCCTAATATATATTGCAATCTTCTCCCATTCGCCGAATGCAACGATATTTTGTTCGGATTGACAATCAAAACCACAAGCCAATTTTTTTTTTTTTTATAACTTGATGTGTTTTTGTGTTATAGCTTTCATATACATATGAACAGACATACATACATACAAACAATTCTTTGGTGGATTTTTTCAATGTTTGGACCAAGTCAACCTGGCAGGAGACTCATTACGAAGTCTCATTACGAACTTTATCAATCCAGCTCACTGAGTTTTTAAAATGTCATGTTCATAAGCTTCCGATAGCTCACACAGACAGACTTACAATTAAAAGATTTCGCCTACAATTTAATAGAAATCGATAATTTTAGTACGAAACTATATAAAAAAATTCATTCTTTTTTTACTTCTTAGTTATTTTTTGAACTGGCATAATTCCAAAAATATTTTTTTCGAAATCAGAAAACTCACATTGGAAGTTAATCAAGTGCTTTCTTTTTCTTTATACGTTTTATGTACATTATAATTAAATTATTTCTGGCAATAAATTGTTTACTTTAATATATTATTTATAAATGGCTGACTTTTTCTCACACATTTTATGAGATAATATGTACATATCTATGCTTATTTATTGAACAACACAAAAGTAAATGTTAACCATTTCTCATGTCTTAAAAATAACTTCTTATTCTTTCTTTTTTTGGAATTAAATTGAATATTGTAGTGTAAACATTTAATTCTTTTGTAAGCAACAACTATCATATAAAATCCTCATTTATCTAGGTGTAAAAGCAGAATTGAAACAAACGGTGCATGGAAAATTTCTAGAATTAATCATAAAAACATTTTTGAAGTCGAAAACATCTGCCAGCAGATAGAAGACAAAAAATAAAAACTCACCTGACGATCATTTTTCTACTGATCTTCATTTCATAAGCTTTTATATTTCACTTGGTGCTCATTTCACCTATACATGTTTACAAGAAAATCTGATAATCCATTTAGCGCAATATGACAAAAATCTATCCTAATTGAGCTATTTAATTTTAGTTAGAAATGATATTTTGTTTGGTTCGATATCTGAAAGAAAAATACGTCTTACTAATAGAATATGTATTATTTCTTTCATCCGAATTTCTCTTTAATGAATGTCTTCAATAAATGCATTTAATATTTTAACTAAAAACATAGCAATATTAGAATTCTAAATACTTATGCACCGAGTAACCACATCTATAATAGAAGTTTTAAAATTATTTAAAAAATTATTTCTAAAACAGATTCTCACTAGTGTGTTGAAAGCATATTTTTTTAATTTAACTATCTTAAAATTCTTAATCTTCAGATAAATTTTATTTCTATTTCAATGAGTAGGTGGTGCAATCGACACTGAATGAAAATTTAATGTCATTAATAATTGGCTTAGAATTGAATTTTGAAAAATTATTAATATTGTGAAATATTACAGAAAACACAGAACTGCATCAATTTCAACAATTTGCTATATCAAGAATTGAAAAAACATCGTTTGCAAAATAAAAAACGTTTATTTATATAATAAACGCTTATTAAAATAACAAAAGTTAAAACAATTTATTTAAATAAATAGAGAAAAGAAACTTAAATGCTCTAAAAAATAAATATTTTTAATTATTTTCCTTTGTTTTATTAGACTAGCATTGAACGTTTCCAATCTGAGATTTTTTTTTTATTTTAACCAAACACAAATTTACGATTATAAAATAGTACTTAAAAATGTCGATTTCTGTTTATAAATGATCTCAGAAATTATTTTAAAATTATAAAGTTTTAAGTTTAAAAAATTAAGTTTTAATCATCAATATATACACTTTTAATACAAAATAAAATATTAAAAATAAATAAATTTTTGTTTGATCACAATCCCAAAAAAACAGTATCTAGATCGGAATTATTTTCAGAAGTGATTATTTGTTCTTTGTGTAAAATATTTAAAATAAATAGAAAGTATAAAGATATTAATAACTATGAAATAAATTGAATATAACCCCATGAAATAAATTACATCTTACTTATTTCCTAAAAATGATACAAATTTTGTAAGTTAGAAAAATTAAGTAAATTTTTCAGTCAAAAACTCGAATTCAAAATAATATATCGTATTAAATTTGATACTTCTCGACAAGAATTAATATTCTGCCTAAAAGTAAAATTCATGACATGATCCATATGGACTATTGTGTAAAACTTTAAAAACATTGTGTAAACTAACTCTTCATTATACAGTTATGAAATTTTAGTTAAGTTGGTAATTATTACAATGAAAAGCTACCTCAACAGAAGGGTCCTGCACATGCAAGTATCAGAGCCATGACGATACAGTTAATGCGGTGACAGACAAAACAGATGAGGATATATAACAACAATGGAAGAACGGAGATCCACATTTTCAATAGAAGTCCAGTGACCAAAGATCGTTATTATGAAAAAGTTATCATCACCAACGGGTGTCTTTTCCGAGACACCACAAATCTAGACATTGCGTTTATGGGCAATAACGAGCGGCCACAAAGGTCTCTTGCTGTTCAAGAGCTTCTGTAAAGTGAAGATATACGTCGAATGGATTGATCAGCTCTCTACTCTGAATTAAATCGGAATAACTATATTTGGGATTTTGAGGAAATGTCTGCTGCACAATCGTAGACCAACAGGCAACTTATACAGATGCTTATTGAAGAATGGGTCTCTTTCCTCAAGGATTGTTAGATGATATTATTTTGTATATAAATAATTTTAATGCCAAGCAACCATTGTAGTCAGAAGTCATATTTCTTACCAAAGGTCATTCTTCCGCCTAGACCCTGTTTTTACTACTACCGTTTTTGCACTAAATCTTTTTCCTATTTTCATTTCCTAATACATGCGTATTATTCATTGATTATACTAAACTTCCTTCATTTTTAAGTGCTACATTGTAATATAAATTTGTAAATTACATTGTAATATAAATTTGTAAAATACATTGAAATATAAATTTGTAAAACACATTGTAATATAAATCTGTAAAATGCATTGTAATATAAATTTTATGTCTTCAAGTTTATATTTTTGGAAAATTATAGCAAAATCAAAAATTGTGTTCATATTTGGCACACTTGTCTTTTAACTTTACACGAGCAATTCTTGTATATGCATAAATTCATTTTGTGTATCTCAGGAACGGCTCAAACGATTTGTATCAAATTTTATATTTATATAACGTTTTGCTTTTTTCTTTTATCTATATAGGTGTTTTTCTTCAAAAAACGTCACTTTACCCACAAAAAGACCACACTTTTTATAATTAACTATTAGAGCTTTTTTCTATCTGCTCTCATGCTGACAATGTCATAGAGTGCCATCTCGTACATTTTTGTGGCACTCGAATTATTGCCTTAGGATGATAACCTATTGGTACCTCAAAATTTTGTAAGATGGCACTATTATGACATTATCCGAATACGCTATATGAATCCGAATACGACGATATCAACGATGCAATTATTATGTTAACCAACTTGAATAGCATGTTAAACTAAGTGCATTTATGAATTTTTTTTATTTAAATGACCAGTTTATATAAAGTAAGATTGAAAAATATTCATATATAATCAGTACTTGATTCATATCTAAATATTTTCTCCAAAAAACACTATTTTATTTAAGTAAAAAACAAAAAACAAAAACTGTCACGAGGTTTTTGGTTTTCCAGGTATTGTATAGAAGGGTGAATGTTTGTTTGGGTATCTTTATAAAAATTTACAGTTTTTGTCTGATGTTGATGAAATTTGGCAAAATAAGAAAAAAAATCGATTTAAACATTTCGATGCCCTAAAAAAATGTAAATATAATTTTAAATTTAGGAAGCAATTGACGTTTCTCAGCAATATTTGCCGAAAATATTTCCTCACAAAAATAATGTTTAAACTACCTTAAAATAATTACCTTTTGAATAACACCAAATAGAAAGAAAATTGGTGTTCTTTGCTCGGAAAGTTTTTCTATCCACATTTTCTTGCATATTTACTTGATACGTAACTTGTAATAAAGCCTTTATTGTTTTAATGGAATTCAAAATAAATTCGTTTTTTCATCAATACATGCAATCACGAAATTGGTGATGTAAAAAATAAAATAGTAAATTTGACATACACATTTTTATAAAAACAATAATGAAATATAAAATATATTTCGCTACAAACCGTTGCATGGTGTAATCAATATAAAAAACAGTCTATAAACATGAAAAACAGAAGCTGTTAAAGTGCAACATCATCAGATTCATCATCATTATTATTTTCTTAGTTATCTCTTCCATAAAATGACATGCAACAGACGATTCCATACAAAATAATTTTGAAAACATGGTTTATTTTCTGTGCGTCTGAGCAAATACCATGCATTAAATCGTTCTTTTTTCTCCTTAATTTACTTAGTTCGGAAATTCTTAGTTTTACAGAACTTTGCATGCGAGAGATAATGGGCCCACGTTTTATTCAAAAAGTGATGTTTTCCAGACACAAATTTATCTGTTTACAAACAGAACGCTTTAATGCATTTTTCTCCTGGAAAAAAACCCTGAGTTTAAGCTCGAATCACTCACTTATGCAAACAAAAGAATGGCGGGAAAGAACAACTTTCCGAATAACACCACGGTGCGAATACACGAAGACGCGTAATTGGATTGTAAGGGAAAGGGGGAAAAGCCCATTTATATTGAATACACCGCAGAAACTTCTTTTGATCGAGCATGAATGCTTTTACTTTATTCGAGTTTAGTTGTGTTTTCTCTGCGTGGAACTTTTGCAAACGATCTCGAAGAAAAATGAAGTGGAACGCCAAACTCGCAGAAGAATACGATGCCTTGGTCTAAGAAGTGGTTATTGAAACTGAATAGAATCCGAGAGGAAAAAGAAAAATTCTTTACATACATTTAATCATTTGGTGGCCATATTTATTCAAACAAGGACTTAGGAAATGAAAGTTTGTTTTTCAGATTCTCTTTTGGTTATCATTACTGGGAAAATTGTTTAACAGATAATAATTGATAATGAAGACCAATAATCAGTGGCAGATCTTCCATTAAGAATGTAGTGCTATCGTACACTTTGAAACTATTTCAACAATCAATATCTTCTTGTTTAATTTTATTTACTTACTTTCCATTCAAATTTTTCAATGTTCAACGAAAACGGAAGGAAAGAAAAACGAGAAAAGAAGACAGAAAGTGAATTAATGAGAGATGCATGTTGGGACAGCTCCAGAAAGCATCAAAATTCGACCAATGAGCACAACTGAGTGACAGATCGAGAGATGAAAAGCTACTTTCTTTCTCATTGGACTTTGGCGATGCCAAAGCTCTATTTATTGAAGCCTTGATTTAACCTGCAGCTAAATGATACCAGCTAAAATTCTCACCATGTTTTTCTTTTCTTTTATTTATCAAATGATTTATGATTTATTGGTTTCGATTCAAATAAATTTGACAAAAACACATCTGGTCTATTGAGTATTCATTTTATTCATTAAAAATCATTCATCAATAAAAGACAAGTTGATAATATATTTAAAATATTATTCAGATGCTGATTTCGGTAAGAAAGGATAAGTCACTATTATTAGAAGTAAAAAATGACTTGAAGATTTTTTTTAAATTTTAAATTATATTTTTTAAGCTTTTGCTGAGGAAAAAAAAACTTAAAGTGCAAATTAGAAGGAAATATGTATCCTAGAAAGCTTTCCGAAAATTGTGTCTGAAAAATCATCTTTTTAATTCATTTTTAATTTTCTGTCGGCAAGCCTAACAGGAACTTGCATCATATGCTGATCATTTGATGTTTCAATTATGACAAATGTCCTATCTAGCTTTGAAGTTAAAATTTTTGTGCTATTTTTAGGTAAAATAGCTTGTTTTAACTGTGTTATCTTAACAAATATTTTTCTAGCACTGCTCATTTCATAGCTCACGAGCATGCACTGTCAATTTTTTATGGATAGATTGATATAGATATTATAAATGGAATAAAATTTAAAAACAAAGATTAAAAAAATGTTAAATTGAACAAATTAAAAAATACGTGATATAAGAAAACATGAAAAAAAAACATTTTGAATACTATCAAAATGCTATGCTGGAAAGGTGGAACATTATCAAAAAGCGCTGACTTTATTAAAACCAGTAATCATTGAAATACGTCGAAAGAATTTTCCTTCGACATTGATGTTTTCCTAAATAATGTTTGCCCAAACACAACCAATACATTTCTTCAGTAAACTCTAAAGAATCCAGATCTTAAACCATATGATTTTGCGATCGTTGTAAACAGAAAAAAAAATATTTTAAGAAGCCTATTCCAACTCAATGTCAACGTGTTGGTTTCGACATAATTTTTACAAAATATCCATGAATTTTATGGGAAAAATAATACCATTATTTATTGGGCTGAAATGAGTGATATACAAATAATATAAAATACTTGAGCTGCGAGCAACTTTTTACCCCTTTTAGATCCTTTGGAATAAACCTAATTCATTGAAGAATTAACTTTTTTAATCATTTAATGAAGCTTCCCTAGATCGGAATTAAGAAATATGTTAAAGTAGTTTCATCTAAAAATCAGGATCAAGGTATCTTTATCCCAAGACCAAGATCTATTTCTTTAGTTGTCATAAAGCCTACTTTCCCTGAACCCTCTGTAAAGAAGAGAAACCGTCAACCAAGATGAACGAAAGCACTCTGCGATTTGAAACATATAAGCATTCATAATCGGCAATTCGCTGCAGGTGTTTCTGTTGCCTTGGAAACACTAATGGAAGCTTTCTTTCAGTAAGTATTTTTTCGCTTCAAAGAAAGAACGATCGGCATGTGACTTTTTTCTCTCACTAAATATACATCATTTATACAATCACATTCATTGCTTTACCTTTAGGAAGAGTCTGATTTTTGTCTTCTGTGATGAAAATATAACTATCTCTATCTTTACTAATACTGGATAGAAGTGTCTGATACCGCGCGTATGTCTGATTTAATTATAATTTAAAGGATGGAAATGCGTATTATTTTAAATGTTCTCTAATTAAACAAAAATTAAACAAGAGTTTGGCATTTGAAAATATTATTCATTTTATATACTTATATATACTTTTAAAAATATACTTTATAATATTTTTGAAAATATTATTCCTCAATATTGATTTTATACCATCTTGAAAATTTAAAAAAAAATTCTAATTTATTTGAAGTGCTAATTTTTCTTAAATTTTTAACTTTCAAAAACTACATAATTTTCAACAATAAGTTTCATTTTACAATTCAAACATTTTTTACTGTGTCATCAAATGATTATTCGCCTAATTTTCTTATACAGTTAAAAATATTTTATTAATTATTCGTGAAATGTGCATGAAGAACGATAAAATTAATTTACATCATCGCAAAAGCCAACCTGTAATTTCATATAGATTATTTATACATTTTTAATGGCACTATGTTAAAGAATAAGATCGCACAACAAAATTTTGCGCAACAAAAATGACTAATTCTATACCTGTTTCAGGTTCTAGACTATCGTCAGCTTTTGTTGCGGTTAGAGATTATTTTTGTGTAAACATTTGTCTTCATACTATCTAAATGGATAATGCGCTACTTTTATCAAATTTGCCATATATATGTGAAAAATAGATTGTATAGATTTATTTTTATTTCCTCGCATAGGCAAATAAAAAGCAGGTATTGGAATAGTCAAAAAAAATTTTGAACTCGAGATTTTTACTCGTCTTTATGATTCAGACATCCCTAATCCCCCCCCCAAAAAAAGGCATTTTTTTGGCATTATGTCTGTATATCTGTGAGATCAATAAGTCAAAAATACTTTGAGCTAGACGAGTGAAATTTGGATATGTACTTACAATAAAATTTGCAGACTGCTGTCGCATTTTGAACGAAATCCAATCAGAGGAAGTCTGTGTGACTGTTTGATTTCAAGGGAATTGGATAATTCCATAATGCGAAGAGATAGATAGATAAAAATTGGTTCACAGGTTTATTATCCAAAATATCAATTCTTGTCATATTTTGAACCAAATCTGTCAAAAGTTTTTCACCGTCAATTGATCTGTACTTTCGCCTGTACTTATATATACTTGCTTATATACCTGAACGTTAATAAACAGAATAACTCACAAACAGAATGACTTAAATCAGTGAAACTCGGTATATTATCTTGTGACTACAATTGTAACCCCCGTATCAATTATTGCTTTCATTTGATCGGCAAACAAACGTTCAAAATACATATTCGAGCTATAGATTCAGTAAAAATGTTAAATTCAATCCCAAGATCTACATTTCGTGAACATTGATCGCTAATGCCATCCAAGGTATATGTGGTCTAATGCAAGGTCCATAATTTTATACAGAGGAGTGGAATGAGACTTAATTATGTAATATATGTGAGTTTTGACTTCTCCTCAGCAAAACACAGGTATGTAAAAAAATTATTTTATTTAATTAGAATATCATTGAAATATCATGCAAAAGCTTAATAATTAATGGGGTCATTTGAGTATAATAAAAAAGCCTTTGATTTTATAATCTGCTTTCTTCAATTGCCAAGACTAACGAATGTACTAAACATTATATCTTTGAAATTTTCCTGTTTGAAAAAGATATAACTTTTTTTTTCATATATTGCATAATAGTCAAATTCGTTCTCAGAGAACTATTATATAAAAAAAATACATGTTTTAAAATATACTAACATTAGATTCTTAAAAGAGATTAATTCAATCAAAAGACTGACTAAAATTGAGCTAAATACAATATTAAAACTTCAGGAAAGATGAAATTTGAAGCTCAGACTATCCATTTTCAAAATATCTTTCCGTCATTTTCTCGAAAAGTCAACTAACTCCTGAAACGATACTTCAAGACGAAACATAAAATTCCCAGGAAACGTAAAAGATGAGAAAACCGCGATATAAATGACACCCTCGTGAGAGCAGAGTCAAGACTTCGCAGCTGAGGAAAAGAAAAATGAACCGCAAGTGAGTATGAGCGAAACTGAGGTGTTTATTAGATTTAGGGTTGGATTCGAGTTTTAAGCGATCCGTTCTTTTAAAAGGAAAAATATACAAAATATAAATAATATAAACTTTAATTCCTCATCATCAAAGGCAAGAAAATGCTTGGAAACAGTTAACATCTGCTTCTACTCTACGAAAAATTGCGAAAACATAAATCTGATGCAAGAAACTTATTTCATGAAACTAAATTATTAATAAACATTTTTTTTTCGATCTGGTATTTAATTGAACATTGTAATTCTTTTTATACATCATTCAGCTATTAACATAAAAAATGCATCAAATCTTTTGTTTTATTGTAGATATTAATTTTATTATTAAATTAATTATATATGCAAGTTTTCTTAGTTTTTAAATCGCATAAAATTATTTGTGTTATTTATTTAATTAATTTATATAAATTTTATTAATAATTAAACCATTTAAAATAAATTTATTTTTATCTTAGCTAGATTAAGAAAATAAAGACAAAATATAAAAAGTTTATGAAATATTTACTTAGTAGTTACCTTACCTTAACCGGCTCTCCGGCCCGCTCGAAAGTCCGATGGAAAAATCTGTTTGATCGGACCGCCGCGATAGAAACATTGGCGGGAGCTATGGTTGAGTCCTAAGGACTATCACCTCAAAAGTGGGAAGTACGTCTTTTGTGAATAGCCGACACCAATCCATTTCTGCATCCAACTCGAGTGGCTAGAATCAACCACCATACCGGAAATTTCTCATCCACATTTTTGAGATGCCCCCAGAGGGAGTTTACTCAATAGTTAATGTAAAATTTTTATAGCATTAATATTTTACAATTGTTGTTTCATTGTAACTCTTATTTAACAATTTTAAAATCATACTATTCTCGCAAAGAATAGTAAAAACCATTATATTTCTTCTTCAGAAATTAGCATAAAAGATAATAGACAAAATGTGTGTGTGTTTTTTTTTTTCAAATTGATGCTTTTCTATTATTCTAGTATTGAATATCAGTCGACAAAAACTTAAGACCCCCGCATATTTTCGATTCTGCTTTATATAAAGAATGATGAATAACAATATCAAAGAAATCCATAATGCAAGACGTAACTTTACTATATATTCAACTTCATCTTCTTTTCGTTTGAGTTATGATGTAAAAAACGCAAAAAATGAAACAATGTATTTTTTCTTCATATTTTACATTTTCTTTCTTTATTTCCCCTTTGTTTCCTTTTCTGGAAATTTATCTCCTTTTGTGATGTATGTGAATACTTCTTTTAAAATTCGAGATCGAATGGCTTTCTGTTTTATATCAAAACATTTACAGTTTAAGTGCTATCAGAAGTGTTACTACTTAATAAACAATAGTATCAAAAAATATAAGATAAATACATATGAGTGTGTTTAAAATTGAGCTAAAAAATCTAAAAATTTATTAAAATTATTATAATGAAGTTTAGGAGTGAACTGCTTTGAAATTTGTCAATAAAAGTTTAAAATAAAATTATCTGAAACAAAAATTGATATCATAACAAAAGCCTGGATTATTGCGATTGATAAAATAGTGAAAAATATTATTATTAAAGAAGATTATTATATTAAAAATGCAAAAATATTTAATTTTAAAATATCAGAGAAAACTGGTAGAGAAAAAAAACTGGTATTAATGAAGGGCCAATTATGTTTTTTTTTTAATTTCAAATAGTGTCAAAAAGTTTTAGAGCTATAATATGCTCCAAAGATACAAAAGAAAAACACTTAAAATTTCAATTAGCTTTTAACTAATTCATATTTTACAAAATGTTTCTTGGTAGGTTTTTTCTATCTAAAAAATAACTGTCTGCCAAATTATAAAGTTCTTACAATCGATCTTATAAAGCATTTTGAACTATTTTTGTATTTCTTTTTCAAAACAGTCAGTCAAGATCAATTGTGCAAAGATTTTTACCAATTTATTTTGATAAATTTCTTTCTTAAGCATCCAATCATGTCACGAATATATGCAGTAAATAAATTTCAATAAAATTTACTCTCAGTCTTTCATGATTTTCTGATTCACTAAGTTTGATTCATTATATTTATATTGCAATGAAATCACTGACGCATACTATAAAAAAGTAACTGATGTATATGATTTTCGGAAAAGTAAATATTTGCCTCCGTATTCTAGTCCCATGAGATCATTGTGTACTTAAAAACTTAAATATATGGACAATATACTACAAATTTTAATTTTCTCTTTCGTAGTAATATAATTATTCGTGTGTATTGTTCAAATAATTAGTTTCATTTTAGTTTTCAACAATGAAAGAAGCAAATTAAATTGTTGAAAAAGCTATAAAACTGAGTGCGATTTCATTGAATTCTATTGCTGAAAATAAAACAAGATATATTTTTAAATGATTTTCAAACCTTATGGGAGGAATCGCCTTGAAATGCAATTAATATCGATATAAAAATAATTTTTAATTTTAATATGGTGTAAAAATTAAATTTATGAAACTTTTTTGGAAGAGAAAAAACATTTTGTTTAGTTTTTATTAATTAAAATTTTAAAAGAATTGCTTCAAAGTGCTTATTCTCACAATTTAAGATACATTTGAGCTGAATTCGATAGCTCTAGATTGAATGATGTATCTTATTATTTTTCTGTATGATCTGTCCTAGTATAGTCCGTCCTAATATTTTTCTGTATGATCTGTCCTAGATTTTTCTGCATGATCTGTAATAATATGGTCTTTCCTGATATTTTTGTGTATTATCTATCCTAATATGGTCTTTCCTGATATTTTTGTGTATTATCTATCCTAATGTGGTCTTTCCTAATATTTTTTCTGTATGATCTATCCTAATATGGTCTTTCCTAATATTTTTTGTATGATTTGTCCAAGTATTTTTCTGCATGACTTCCCTGTAGAAGATTTCCATTTACATGTATAGATGCTAATATGTAGACAAATTATTGACATAGTACAAATTACGAGTATAGAATGGTAATTTCCTTTTATGAACAAGCTGATGAACATTTAGGTTCTTCTAGACAACTATATAATAATAAAACTGGCTTTAAACATCTCTGGATCCTCCTTTGTTTTCTTTCAACTTACTTAATGGCTACAATTTCAAATCTCACAGTACATTAAATGCAAGAAATGAAGCGTGCACGCTTCGATAGGTGAGGGATATCTATAAGACGCCAAAATACATGTTTACGACAGAAACTTCGAACGCTTTGCTTCCCTTTGAATAACCTTGAACCGCTCACTATGCAGACAAAATAGTGACTGGAAAGAACAATATCTCGAATAAATCCGCCATGCGAATCCACAAAGAAGAGTAATTCGATTGTAAGGAAAAAGAGAAAACACATTTATATCGTACCCCTCCCTTTTTCACATTTTATTCAATATTCTATCAGTGGAATTTCTGAGGACATAGACGGAGAAAAATTACTTAAATGATTATAAGGGGTTACGTCAGGGGAATATTTTGCCTTTGTACATCATTTAAGATGTGACTATTGTAACAAAGGAAGCACACCAATGAAAAATGAAATAGATTTACAATATTTAAGTCTGTAAATTATTTTTCATATTTCAATTCGTTAATTAAAATCAGAGAATTAGGAATAAACTTTCATTTTCAAATTCTTGGTGGTCAAAATATAAATTTTAGATTCATGAGCCATTTGAAATTGATGCAAGCATTTTTTCAAAATCATAGATCTCAATAATAAATTCATTAACGTACTTCTTTAAATTAAAAAAAAATCAGTAAAAACTTAAATTAAAATTTTAATTGTTCATTTAGATAGGTCAATTGAATTTTAATTTTCAACAACGGAAGAAATAAATTACACATTTGATAACGTAATAAAGCCTAGTGGAATTTTATTCAATTCTATTGTTTAAAATATTACAAAAATATTTTTAAATGGCTATCAAATTTTAAAGAAAAACTTGCCTGTAAATTTATATTGATATCGGTATAAAAATAATTTTTAATTTTAAAATATTGTAAAAACTAAATTTACAGTGCAATATTTTTGGAAATAATAACAGGAAAAGAAACAAATGTTTCTTTATTTTTTTATTAATTAAATTTTTAAAAAGAATGGCTTAGAAGTGCGTATTCCCGCTACTTAAGGTATATCTGTGCTGAATTCGGTAACCCTAAATTAAATTAGCTGTCCTAGTATTCATCTGCATGATTTGTCCTAGTACTGTCTGTTGGCGCATTCTTCTGTATTGCTGTCTTATAAAAAGATGAGAAACAGATAGATATACGAAAACTTTCTTTTATAAATATAAATGTTTAATACATAGTCAAAGTAATGACATACTACAAATTACGATGAAGGCGTGGTAATTTCATTTTATGAACAAACTCATGTACGTTTAACTTTTTCTAAGCGACCATATAATGATAAAATCGGCTTTGAACATCCCTGGTACCTCTTTTTTTTTTCTTTTAATTTATTCATTATCTGAAACTTCAAATTTCACAGTATTTTAAATGCAAGCAATGAAGTATGCACGCTTCGATTGGCAAGGCATGTTTATCACAAGCTAAAATATAAGCGAAACTTCTAACGTTTTGCTTCTCTTCGAATAACCTTCAATCGCTCACTTATGCAGACAAAAGATTGGCCGGAAAGAACAACATCCCGAATAAATCTAACCGTGTGAATCCACGAAGAAGAGTAATTCGATTGTAAGGAAAAAGAGAAAGCCCATTTATATTGAATACACCGCAGCAGCTTCATTCGATCACGTTTGAAAGCACCTCCCTTTTTCACATTTTATTCTGTATTCTCTCAGTGGAATCGTTGTGAACACAGACGGGGAAAAATTATTTAAATCATTATACGAGATTACGTCCGCGGAATATTTTGCCTTTGTAGAGGGTTTAAGATGTGACTATTGTAACAAAATAAAGCCAGGAATTTAAAAGGAAATAGATTTAGAATATTTAGGTTTGTAGTTTATTCTTTGTATTTCATTTCATTAACTAAAAACAGCGAATTGGAAAGATATTTTCATTTTCAAATTCCTGTTGGACAAAATATAAATTTCAAAATGATCCCTAATTTGGAATTCATGCATTCATTACTTGAGAATTATAAATCTTAGCGATAAATTCTTTAAAGCACTTCACCCCCTTTTAAATTTATTTTTATTTACTATTAAGATATCAAACTGGGTTCGGGAGGATTTTTTCAAATAATAACACATATTTTAATGTTTATATGATGCTTTTAATTATTAAAAGGATATAAGGATGAATTAATGAAAAAATATGTAAATACATATGTAGCTTTTAGAAAAACATATTTTGATGTAAATTTTACCATTTATTTACAAGAAGTAGGGTTGTTATAGAGAAAAATTTGTTAACATTTTTCATTTCTCATTGTAACATTATATGACATATCTTAGAGAGAAACTAACTATTGTCTAAGAATTATATTCAAAAAATAAAATTTATGTATCTAATATATGAAATTTTGGGATTTGTTTTCATGAATATTTACATTAAACAATCATAAATCCATTTCTATAACATTCATCATCATATCTATAATCCTTTATATTCTGCATAACATAAAGAGCACGAATTATATTTTTCCTTAACAAAGCGTGAATATTCTTTCAGATATGAGGATACTATAGAATTAAGAAAAAAAATTCGTTCTTCAAAAAGTACATTTAAAATTTTTAAATTCTTATAATTAAGCATCACTTACATATAAATATTTGGCTATAACTTAGTTTCTAATTGGCATAAAGAAAAATAAAGATATCACTAGAAATTGAAACGTGCCTATTTTTTGAAATTTAAAAAAATATATAAATACGAATTTTTATTTAAATTCATGTTTTTAACCTAGTCCGATACTTTAAAAAATTAACTGTTACATTCTGTGGCTAGCTGTGCGCCCATTATACTAATAATATTAATTTAGTAATGTTACCCAATTACCCAACTTTGATTAACTAAATCTACTACATTACTTTTATCTTATCTTTCTTATTTTGCATGATTCTCTAATGTTTCTAATAAGATAGTGCGATTAGCCTGAGATAACAGTATTTCACCGCTTTACAGGAAGTCCAATTTTTGAATTGATGTTCGAATCAAGTTTCAAATAATTAAAGTATGGGAAACTGCTCAAATCTTCATGCAGAGTATATAATTATTTCCTTGTTCTGTTAAATTGTCATTGATAGAAGAAAATAACTGTAGTTGTAACTATAATAACTTTTGCACAACTATAATAAAGAAATTGTAATAAAGAACTATGTAAACAAACATTACTTCAATAATTCCAACTTTTTTTCCAACAAACGAAATTTAGCTATACAAAGAAATATCTATTTATGCTGCAAACATATTCGTTTGTGTAAAATGATTCAATAAAATTGCATTAAATTTTTCACATGCTAAGTTACATAAAAGAAAATATTGTAACAGTCAAGACATTCAACTTCGAGCACTTGATGAATCTTTTCATTTCAGATCACTCAGGATCCCAAAGATCTATTTTTAGAATTACGTTCGTCTACCTATTTGTTTATGAAAAAGATAATTTTAAAACTTGACAAGCAGGAAGGGTTAACTTTAATATGGTGTCTTTACATAAAATTGATTTTTGTAAAACTTGATGAAATCTTGAAAATAAATTCTGTCTATTCATCTGTTTCATGAGAATATGATAATTTAAAAATGCAGGGATGAAATTTTTCATATAGTTTGATCATCAGAATAATAGATCAGTGTCAAATGCTGGGACAGATAAATCAGTTAAAGGTATGTCTGCTCGTGTGTACTTGAATGTAATCTTTATCGGATTACTTATAATAAGGCTAAATGCTGGTCTTTGTGTTGCAGTTCTACAAGTTGGACCGTGTGACCTAGAATTAACGAACTTCGCACCTATTATTTTGGATAGTAGAAATGTGCATTTTAATTAGAATTTTTACTAATTAATAATTGAGAAAAATTCTGAGGGCTTTCCCGAATATCTTCCAAAAATATTACTGCACAAAAACATTTTTTTACATTATCTTAAAACTCAAAACGTACCTTTTCAATGATGAACTCGGAAAACAGGATAGACAGAATTCCTCTGAAAGCGGAGGAGGGTAAACTTTTATAGTAATATGCTAATCTTGTTTAAACACCACATTAAAATCTCAAGGATTTACAGTCAAGGTTCCAAGGGTTATCAATCATAATTCTAAAATATGTTATTCAGACTAAGGGAGAACTGAAACAGGCAGATTCATCAAAATCTCGAATTCGATTTTTTATAAAGCATTTTGATATTTTCTCATTGTATAGATCGCATGCGAGAAAGAAACAAAACGAAAAGAGAACGAATCATTCATTTTGTAGTCCACCCTTTCTAAAAGAAATATATTTAAATTAAGAATACTTTTTAATAAATGACAGCTACATTATCTACTTTATATTCAATTGGAATATGAAGTAGATAATGTTGAGATTTTTATTCCAGGTGATTAATCACTCGCCTTGTCATACTCGAAAGCAAGTAAATTAACAGCAGTTTCTATCTTAAGGATTATCTTGTCTAATAGAATTAGTTGAATTCCACCAAGATCTTTAATAAAGAATTATCATCTTTCCTGTTAGAATAAATATTTCAATAGATGTCAAAAAAGGGAGATTACATGAGAAATATTAAAAATAAGCTGCAGTTTACTAGATTTAGTAAATTTTGACAAGCTACAAAAATTTAAAAGACAAACGATAGAGATTAAAAATTTTGTGTTTAAATGGGATTAGGAAAATTGCTCGTAAATCATGCTAATTAGTTAGCTTTTTACACAATACCATTAATCAGACAAGCGATTAAAATGTCATCGTTTGTTACTTATAATGTCACCTGTTTTTAAAGTGAGTTCAGATAAAGAATTTCTATAATTTACAGCTAGTTTGGAAATATTATTAACTATTCCTTAATCATTAAAATGAATCAGTTACTAACCTAGTATAATTAAATATTTAATATATGTTGTAGCAAGGAATTTTGATTTCAAGGCAATAAAAAAGATTCATTTGAAAAAAAATAACGGCATTTTATTTTTTCTTATTAAATTATTTGAATTTTTAAATTTAAAATTTTAATAGAAATTCTAGCTGATTGCTATAAATTAATAAACAATTAGCAATCATATATATCAAAAGGGAGTTTATGAAAAACTATATCAGAATAATAAAGAAATATATGAATAAGAATTTGCCATCAAAAATTAACCTTTCTAAATCGGACCTATAGGCAATTAATGCACCAGCAAAATTGCTTTCCTTGTGTTCAATCCTGTGAAAATAGTGTACGACTAGATCTTTTCAATTTCAATCCTAAATTCAATTATAGATTTTCAATGTTCAATCCTAGGTCCAGAACTATCCAGTGTTCAATCCTAGGTTTCAATTTCATGACTCCGTCTTTTATTGACTCTTTGATCTTATCTCTTCCAGTCTCATTCTTACCTTATCATCCCAGAGTGAACTTGTGACCTAGTAATAAAATTCTCGAATATCTTCACAAAATTGCGGATATCTTTGAAAACTTGAGAGCGTCTTTGTGCACTTGAGATATCTTGGGAATATCTTTGGGAACTTGCGACTATCTTGATAAACGTCTCATATTTTGGGAATGTCTCTGCAAACTTGTGAATGTCTTTGAGAATTTGTTATATCTTGAGAAAATTTTTATGGACTTGCGAATATCTTTGAATGAATACACAAATATCTTTGCGGCCTTGCATTCAATCAATTATATATGATAAAATCGTTAATAAATTAAAAAATTTAGTTTTTTTTAAATTTTCTAACAGTAAATAATTTTAATAATGCGTCAAAAAACGTGAAAACATTTTTTAAAATTTTTATGAACATTAACCAGAATATAGTTGTTGTACTAAATGGATAAAAATTTCAGATGAGGTATACTTTATAAAGCTTTCAACTACAGTTCTATAACAAAGCAAAGCAACAGGACAAAACGGATAAAAAAAATCAAAACAGAAAGTTTTCTAGTTCATCCAACACAAAGAGCTGGTGTTGAAAAAGATGAGATACAATTGGATTATTCTTTGGAAAAAAAGGAACATTTCTAGCAAGACGAAAGAAAACGAAGAAAAATGCTTTCCTTCTTCTAAAGAAGAAAGAATGGACAAAAGAACTTCTGTAAATCCGTGTAAGAACTTTAAAAATCCTCAAAGCGATTGCATAATCTTTTTTTTTTTTTTCATCTCAAGATCGAGATTCCCTATCTCCAGGGAAGGATTTCTGCTTTTACCTCTATTTCCTTTCATCGTCAGAGGATTATTTCGATGTTTCCTGGATTTCAAATCTTGTTATCACTGATGGAAAGTGAAATATTTCTGCTGCTGAAAATTCACCTCAAAGTTTCATTGTAACCAACAATTAGTTTTAAGATTTGTTTCAGTTTCTCTAGTGCAAACTGTTTGTGTTATTTACTATGCAAAATTTAGCAAAATTCATTCCTGCCGGTAGTATAATTAGATTTAAAGAATGCGACATCCGAGTTTTCACTTTCTCTTGCCATATACTTGGGCTTGTGTTATTCATTATATTTATGTTCATGTATTCAAACAGTCATATGGAAGAATTTCGTAATTTCATTTTTCAATTTTCTAACTGTAAATAATTTTAATAATGGGTCACAAAATTGAAATAGATCTGAAAATGTTTCCAAAATTCTTATGAACATTAACTAGAATATATTTGTTATAAGAAATAGATTGACATTTGAAGGATTGGATCAGAATAAAAGAGAAATATATGAATAAAAATACCCCTTTTAATGCGAAAATTAACTTTTTTAAATCGGTTGTATAGGTTATTAATGTACCAGTAGATTTCTTTATCTCCTTCTAAAACCTGTGAAAATAGTGTATCACTAGATCTTTAAGATTTCAATTTCATGACTCTGTCTTTCATCGACATTCTGGTCTTATCTCTTCCAGTCTCAGTCTCACTGATCACCCCAGGGCAAATAAGTTAAACTTATGACTCAGTATTAAAATCCTAGAATATCTTCATGAACTTGCGGATATCTTTGAAAACTTTTGAACATCTCTGTGCACTTGAGATATCATGAGAATATCTTTGCTAACTTTTGAATATCTTTATAAACATCCGATATCTTGGGAATAATTTTGAGAACTTATGATATCTTGCGAATTTTTTTTTATGAACTTGCGAATATCTTTGCGGTCTTGCATTCAATCCATCATATAATAAAATAGTTTATAAAAAATGCTTAATTTATTTTTTTCAATTTCTTAACTGTAAATAACTTTAATAATGCATCAAAACATATGGAAACATTTTCCAAAATTCTTATGAATATTAGTCAAAATATAGTTGTTACAAGAAAGGAATTAAAATTTCAGATAAGACACATTTTATAAAATTTTCAACTCCAGCTCTATAAGAAAGCAGCACAACGGAGTAAAACGGATAAAAAAGAATCAAAAAAGAAAGTTTTCTAGTTCATTCAACACAAAGAGCTGGTGTTGAAAAAGATGAGATACAATTGGATTATTCTTTGAAAAAAAAGGAACATTTCTAGCAAGATGCAAGAAAACGATTTTTTCCTTCTAAAGAAGAAAGAATGGACAAGAGAACTTCTGTAAAATCGGTGGAGGAATTTTAAAAATCCTCAAAGCTATTGCATAATCTTTTTTTTCCCCTCTCAAGATCGAGATTCCCCATCTCCAGGGAAGGATTTCTGCTTTTACCTCTATTTCCTTTCATCGTCAAAGGATTATTTTGATGTTTCCTGGACTTCAAATCTTGTTATCACTGATGGAAAGTGAGATACTTCTGCTGAAGTGAGATACTTCACCTCAAAGTTTCGATTACCAACTATTAGTTTTAAGATTTATTTCGTGCAAACTTTTTGTGTTATTTACCATTCAAAATTCAACAAAATTCATTTCTGCCTATTGAATAATAATTAATTTTAGAAAAATGCTGCATGCGAATTTTTACTTTCTCTTATCTCATGCATGGTTATGATTATTTCTCAATTATTCCCAGCATAGGAAGAATATAATAAAAAGATTGTAACTGAAAAAAATTTGACAGTAAGATTTTAATGATTTTCCATGCTTCATACCCGATTGATCTGAAGAAACATACTTGTGTGTCTCTGGAGACAATAATTCAAAAATAGAAAGCTATATGAATAAGATGTTAAATGGTTTCGTAACTCAAAAGAATTAGATTTCTATCAGATTTCGAATGATATTCTTCTGCAGGAAGACTGTCTATCTATTAGTCTGCTTGTAAATGCCATTGTTTAAAAATACAATAAACTAGTTGAATGCATTTTGGTATGAGATTAATAACTCCAAACTTATATACCTGTATCAACCTTTGTACAAAATCCGTAGACAGCTAGACTGTCTATATTTTGTCAGTTTTGTATATGTGTAGATGAAAACTCAATAAATACAGTGAACTAGCAGAGTGAAATTTGCCATCTTGTTCCATTTTTTGTTATGCATCATAATATTAGATCTTCATGAAATTGTAGAGCCGTCGAAGAATAAGAAGAAATCAGAAATGCGCACTCGATTATACGACGAAATTAAGCAAAACACGAACGACGAACGATAAAGACCCAAAGACCTAACTCCAAGACCTAAATATCATAAGATTTTAGGTTTGAGTTACATCAGCTGTTACATTTTATATCTAAATATTTTTATATCATGCAATTAATATAAAGAATGCCAATTTGCGCATATTACCTTTTTAACAAAAATGTAAGTAAAAACCATTCCTTGAAATTAATGTCCAGAAAATATTTTCATTATCACCTTTGTATCAATACTTTAGCAATGGTATGCAAATAACAGATTTTATGATACAATGAAATTTCTTAGAATATCATTATGATAATATAAAATATTTGCTGCAAATTCTGTTCAAAAATAATTTTGAAATATTTATTAAAAACTTGAGAAAATTTTTTCTAAGAATAAAATTGCTGTCACTGAAAAGTCATTTTTTTAAACCGATTTTAACACTTTTTTAGGCCATAATGTGTTCCGAAGTTATTGAAGAAAAGTGTTATAAATTACATGCTTAAATGTTAATGATTCCTTTAATTAATTAAGAGTCTAAATAAATTTTTAAACAAGTTCTTACTAATTACTGTTTTTCAAATAGAAATAATTACAATTAATTACCTGTTATTCAATAGAACAAACAATTAATTGTGAACCTTGGGAAAGGCCGCAAATGCCTTGTATGGCATTATCGAACAAATTTACGAAATACAGATCTTACGAGCGAATCTAGCACTTTTACTGAATCTATTATGAGCATATGTATTTTGGATGCGTTTCTTCCAACAGATCAAAACCAAAATTGCAGTCACTAGATCATATACGGAATTTCATTGGTTTAATTCTTTGGGTTTATGAGTTACTACATTTAAACAAAGAGAATTACAGATCAAAAGACTGTCACCTGTTTGGTACACTTCGCTCAAATTTTAATAGAAATCTACATTTAAGATGATTAACTTAAACCAAATTTTATCCGTCTACCAAATTATATCTGTCTATTTTACTCCATTTTGTAGTTATCGTGTTCACTTCCACTCTGACAGCCAGAACAGACTCCAGCGAATGGATTTCGTTCAAAATAGATACTAAAGAGCATTTATATCAAATTACGTTCAAATCCGTCAAGTGTTTTTGAATTGTATAAATTTCCAATATATGTAGCGATTTGGTTATAGAGAGGACCGAACTCGTTACCTTATGGTTCGTAGGTACGTAACATGACCACTAGACAAAAAAGATCACTCCTGGCCAGAGCCTGTTATCAGGCTTATAAATCTTCACCATTTATTTATTTTTTTTTCTTCGGGGTTCTTTTAACATGGTTTGTGTGTTTCAGTAACGTTTTAAGAAAATTTAACCTGTAACGAATGAATTTTTGAATAAATGAATGCGGCTGATTGAATGGATTTTTCCACGCCACCAGAGAGGGGGAATAATGTGGTGAAGCTTTGTAAGCCAGATAACAGCCACTGTACAGAAGCGATCACTTTTGTCTACTGGTCATGTTACGAAGCTACGAACCATAAGGTAACGAGTTCGATCCTCGCTATCGCCAATAGCTACATATACAAACAAACGGATTTTCCATTTTATATAAATAGATATCCATCTATAAAAATATCATAATAAATTGCTTCATATTGGAAAGTATATGAAAATATAACTAGTTTGTATGACCTTAAAAGGAATCAATTTTATCGTATAATATATATATTTTTTAATTTATGTAATATATGTAAAATATCTTTATCAAATATTTTACACAATAATAAATCTCTTTTATTTTAGCAAAAGATATAGTATTACAAATTGGCAATGTCAAAAAATAAGATTTTTTAAAATTTATTCTTGAATTTGCAAAATTTAAATTATTAGTTTTTTTTAATGAATCAAAAATTGCATTTCTTTCCTAATAAATTTAATCCACGGAATGCTCTATGAAATTCAAATTTCAATTTACAGAATATTACATCGATTTACTATTATAATTTGTTGAACGAAATGTCAATTTAACAATGGTGATTTCAAACTATACATCATGAAATACTCTTGTTCCCATATTCATTAATGTTGAGCTCAGTTACTGAAATTTCATTAAATTGATAAAACTAGAACCACTAATGTAATTAATCTTTACCAAAATGTTTGGAAATAACTATCTTTCCAAGCCTTGTCAGTTGCGATCAAAAATGATGTATTACTTGCCTACAGCGAGTAAATTTATTGCACTTAAAATGTAAAGGAAGAAGATGAAAAATATGAAGCGATAGTATCAGAAAATGCATTTATATAAAATTCAATTTCGTCAAATTTTTATCTCAATATTTTATATTAAATAAAATTTTACGTTCAATGAAAATTAATATAAGCAATAAAAATAAAATATTTCCGCGTCTATATTATATTGTATTGATGGAAGAATATTTCAATACAAAGTCTTCTAAAATGAGTTCATCACTTTACCTGTTAACGCCTATCTTAATTTAAATCACAGATTTTAATATATTTCTGCTAAATAGAAATTGAGATAACAATAAAATTAAATTTAATACCGATAAAAAAATTTGAAAAAGCCATAGTAACTTATTTTAAAATTCTTTGTTCATAAATATTATAAACATTTTTAATATATTGGAAAATATAAAGCATAAAGATTATTTAAGAATTTTTTTCCGTTACTTCGGAAAAAGAAAGACAAAAATATTTCAAAATATTATCGCTTTGACTTCCAAAATTTGGTTCATAGAAGGTTTATGCCACTTGAAAAATTTGTAGGAGTTTGGAAAAATTTATTCACTTTTTAAGCAAAGCAGAAAATAAATAATGAAATACTTTCATTTTCTTTCATTTTTCAGATTATTCACTTTATTCACTTGCATTTTTCAGATATAGAACGCAGGTGTGTGTGTGTGCGTGTGTGTGTACGTGTGCGAGTGTGTGAGCGTGAGTGCGTGGTGGTTGTGTGTGCATGCATATGTGCGTGTTGGCACTCTGCAGACAGAACCATTTAACTGGTAGATATCAATACCTAATTTGACTTATATAGATCTTGGAGAGTAGAAATGTGCACCTCGGAGCAATTTTTTTTTAATTTTAATTAGAATTTAAATTAATAAAGAGTTAGAAGAAGATATGGAGTTTTTTTCGCGCTGCCTTCCAAAATATTATTACACAAAATGGAAAAGACCAGTTGAAAGTTTTTTTCGCGATGCCTTCCAAAATATTATTACACAAAATGGAAAAGGTCACTTGTACAACTGGCAATGCGACTATGAATTAATACATTTACATGCATGCGAAGGTGCGGACCAACAGTATCAACCGTTTGACACATTTCGTTCAAAATTTCAAAAGAATTTACATTTTAGATGCTGAACCTATGTAGTAAATTTTATCAAACTAGCTTTTCGCAGTTTGTAGCTATCGAGTTCGCTTATAATCGAACCACCAGACAGACAGACTTCCTATAAAAGAATCTCGTTTCAAATATATATTTAATTAAAAAATAATAAACGTCTTAAAACTTTTTCTTAATAATTTTAGAGCAAAATATTACATAAAATCTATTTTTCACTGCATCAAAATTCATAAAATAAACTTTCCTTTGATACCAATTTTTTTTTGTTACAATTTTTTTTATAATTTTTTTGAACTAATTTGAAATATATTTCCCAAAGATACTTTTAATTGCGTCAGATTTGGAATTATAATCAGGTTGTGACTTTTATGTAATGAAGAAAAAATTTTGAAAATAAAACGAAAATCGAAGAATGAGGCCTGAAACATTATAATGTTATGATGTTTTTAATTAATGATTCGAATTTTTTTTCTTTTTGAAATAAAAATAGAGTTTTAAATTTATCTCAGTCTGAACATAAAACAGAAAAAGGCAAAAAAATTAAATATGCCTTTGAATATATGTCAAATGTAAGATATGCTTCAACCCAAAGAAATTCTGGAAATTCAAAATTGAATGAGCAGTCGGAAAATTCGAAAAAATAGTGACGATAAGAATAATCTCGAATCCATTTTCGAAGTAATATTCTACATCTCTTTAAAAAACAATAGTTCTTGGAACAATATAAGAATATATCATCAAATTCCCAAGAATCCAAAAGACGAGATATGAAAATATAAGCTCTTCTTTCTTATGATCAAAGCAAAGTGAGTACAAATAGAAAAATGAAAATCATATTCCGAGAAGGTATGTGAAAAATTGAGATGATGAAAGGAGAAAACGGTTTTGAAAGTTATCAGAAAAATGTCAGTATTTAAAAGATATTTGGCGATTTTTTGAAAATGCTAGAATGTGTTCTGTCTTATCAGAATGGATAGTACAATAGTATTTTAGTCACACCGATTAACTTGAATAAAAATCCAATACGACTCATTGAATATCCGAATAATTTAACAACTGATGAAAAGAAAAATTATATATTCGAAAAAAATCGAAATTGATTTATAACAAAATACAAGCCGCACTTTTTAAATTACGTTAAATATTTACAGTTTTGGAAAATATTTTATAACATGCAATCAGAGAATAGATGTAATATTTTGTACTTCGTTTTTTATAAGCTATAGAGCTGAGTAATCAATACTTTTTAAACTTCTTACTATGATCATTTTACTCCAGGAGACAGGAAAAATGAAATAATTCATAAAAATCCTATTATATTATAAATATCAACTAAAAAATTACAATTGATTAATTTATTAAAAGCCTTTTATTAAACATATGTACATAGAACTTTTAACAACTGAATTTGAATATAAAAAATCAGAAGTATAATGTCCTATAGCATCAAAGTTTGGTTCATGTTTGGAGGATCTGTTCGCTTTCAATTTCATCATTTTCAATTTCCGGCAAAGTAAATTTCTATTCAAAGAAAATTTAATAAGATATGGTTTGTCTGTAAACAAGCCATCTTCTATTAACAAAATTTGGCCAACAAAAGTTTCATTAACTTTTTGCCGTTGTATTTCACCAATAATTATTTATTAATCCATTTTTCCCTTTTTTTTACTTAGTTTTGAATTTAATACTATTACATTCCATAGTTTTTAAAGACTACTATCATAGTCGTTGGAAAGTATAATGTTGTTGTTTTTATTTTATGATTATGTATGCTTTTCATGATTACCATTTTGCAACAATATCTAATCAGAATCTTCCTTGTTGTTGCCTTTCTTCTAACTCACAAATTTTTCATGATATTTTTGTTTTATTCAATGTTGAAAAAGTTTATGTTAAAAGAATAGTCAATTTTTAAAGGAAATATAACAGCTGTTGAATGAGTAGAAACTTCATCATCTTTTGAAATTGAGGAAATTTCCACTGCTTCCTTTGAAGCTAAAGGAGGTGTATTGTGTGCCACTTGCACTTCTATTCAATTCTCTACTTTAGTTTTATTGACTGAATAGAGTTCACAATTTCAAAAACCTTCAAAGTAATTTGTGAACAGAATTTCTTGGTCAACTACTTTAAAAGGACAAGAAAAACAGCTTTAGAAACATTCTTCAGTCAGTATTCAACTTCATATAACTTCTTTAAAACTTCCTTCTACTTTTTTACAAGGGTACAAACAATTCAATATGGAAATTGCACCATATTTTAAAATTATGTCTGATTAATAAACATAAGTTATGTAAAGACAAAGAAGACTAACATAATGAAACATGCACTTTTGTGAGAAGAAAAATGACGTTTTGCAATATTTAAACTATTTATAAAAATTATTTTGTTTCTGATCTGAATTATTGCCTATTTAATATAAAAATAGGGTTTTAATTTTTATAGATTATCTTTAATTTATCTTTAATTATCTTTAATTAAATTATTATATTATCTTTAATTTTTATAGCCAATTTTTATCTTTTTCTCAAAAAATGACATAAAATGCCAATCATTATGTAGGAATACTCTAACAGTCTTTACTTAAACTGCTCAAAAATAAAAATATACAACTTTCCTAGGTAAAGAATTGTGTTCTTTGTGAATAAGACGATAACGTATCACTAAATTTTCAACACCTTTAAATGATAAAACTGGTAGAGGAAAGTAACTTTAAGGTCCCATTGACAGAGTCGAACAAAAAATAAGAAATAAGCTTTTTCGTATTTAAAAAAAAGGTTTGCCAAAATAAAAACTTAAACCAAAAATATTGCTTAAGATTCAAAATACCTAAAAATAACAGCATGCGAAATAAAATTATTAATTTGACAATTATTTTATTTTATGTGGATTCCTATAGGAAGATTACCAATTACAGTGGTTCTCATGACAAGACTTCGGGAAAATTTCTTTAGTTCTTTACCGATCATAGTCCCTTGAACCCAAATCCACCCTTCATTCAAAAGTTTTTATATAAAGTTTAGATGATAACTAGAGTGATTTTGGACTAGCTTTAACTAGCTTGGAATATATTGTTAGAAAAGTAAAAATCTTGTCAAATAAAATAGCTGATCAAAAGTAAATAGCTCATCTAGCTTAAAGGGAGTGGGGGTTACATTTTCATTTCGCTATAACTTTCTTAATATTGAAGATAGAAAAAAAATCCAATTAGCCCAATTAGCGCCTCATTAATACGAACAACTTTTGCATTTAAATGTTTTCGATAACTTCAATATCTTAGAAGTTAAGGCTGAAAAGCGATTTTTACACTCCAATTTTGATTGCTTATGACATCAACAATTTCACGTTTACATTTTAATTGATAAAAAGTACATTTCAGACGATAAAAGGATATTATGAATATATTTGCATAATATTTTATAGAAAATTAGTTTTTAGATTAAATATATTAGACAAAAATATTTTAATCTAGAGAAATGGCGTGTATATCAACTAGTTTATAATACAATCTCAACAATGAAGCGATAATGA